>BQNB010012845.1:0-69766 GCA_026074375.1 Tanacetum coccineum
CTTTAGTAAACCTAAGTGTGGTGCTAATTTAGGTGTCAATTGTGTGTGCAAGAACCAAGTAGTCAAAGCCTTAGGAATCTTTGTGTCTTGCTTAAGACTGTCAACACATTTTTCAAGTTTTTCAAAAGCCAAAATCACTTATTTCTTTTTGCAAAAAGATCAGCAGCTTTAAATTGGTTTTAGAAGCTTAAAATTTGAGCATAAGCTCACCTTAAGCTATGCTCAATCTGTCTTGACTTAATTTTTCATTTTGAGCTTAATTGACAGCTTATTTTGAGCTGTCCAATTAAGCCCAATTTTTGGTACATTTTCCCCTGGTGCTAGGGGCTTACTTTCAAGCCCACCTTTTTAGCTTATTAGTTCGTATTTACACAAGCTTTTGGCTTTTCTAGAAAGCCAATAAGCTCCTTACTACAATCTCTTTGTCTCAGACCTTAGGACCCCTTTATGATTGCTTATTTTTAAGCCTTAAATAGGTACTTGGTCTATTTTTTTGCATAGTATAGGAAAATAGCTTAATTTCTTTTCTGGCTTATTAGGTGTTTATTAATAGTTGATTTTAGCTCTTACTTGCTTATTAGGATTGTTAGTTGTCTAGTTTGCTTATTGCTCCTTTCCCATTGCTTATTGTGTGCTAAAAAAGCTACATTTTTGCCTAGCAGTACTAACTCTTAAGTTAGTACTGCTGAGTGTTTAAGTCAATTTCCGGCTTATTGGGCTTATTTCATTGGCTTATTTTTGTTCCTAATAGTTCACTCTGATGGTGTGTTAAGCTGTGCTTGCTCACTCTTCCCTTTCATTGCTTATTTTGTGCTAAAAGTCAAAAGCCATAAGCCATTTAAGCCTTAGCTCACTTTAAGCTACTGTCAAACATTAAGCCCTTTTTCAGCTTATTTTTAGCTTTTCACAAAAAGTTTTAGTTATGAAAAATGATAAGCTCAATGTGTTTAACAAGTCTGTTTAAAAAGTTTTTGTAAAAAAAAGAAGGGAGATAAGGGGAAACCCGGGTGAGCAAGGCTCGAACCCGGGCCTCAACCCTCATACACCCCTCTTTTATACCAAGCTCTTACCGCTGTGCCCTTGGGACTTCTACGTTAGAGTCCCAAGTGGTTATTAATTTAACCCCATTTTTCCCATTTAGCTATAAGCTCGTTTGAGCTTATTTTCGGCTTATTTATAAGCCGAATTTTGGGTTTCTTATTTTTCTTAGGATAGTCGTAGGGTCAAGTAATTTTAGTAATTTTTTCAGAATTTTTAAAAATAGTTTAGTATTTTTTATAATTTAATTTCGTTAAAAGTTTTAAAAATTCATAAAAAATACAAAAATTATCAAAAAAATATTTTTCTTTTTTAGAAAATTTTCTTTAGTCATATTTTACGTAGGAAAAATAGAAAAACTTTCGTAGGGTTAATTTTGCAAACTTTTGATTTTTAAAGAACGGGTCTCGGGTACGGATCTTGACTTGACTCGTTTTTGGGTCAAACGACCTCCGTTTTCAGTCTAGTCTTTTTCATTCTTCATTATTAGTCCCCTAGAGTAGTTTAGAAGTAAAAATTTCTTTGTAGGGTTAATTTTTAAGATTTTAGGTTTTTGACCCCTTGTTCGGGATTCCTGCTCTCGTTTTTCAGCTTAATTTCATAATTTTTAGGTTTTTCTCAATCGTTTTTGTTTGTTATTGATTAATTTAGCTTTCTACTCTCTCAAATCATTAATCTCATTCAAACTCCAATTTTCCGACTGTATCGATTCTCCAGTCCAGCCTCGTTGGGGATAAACGACCCGGGAACATTCTATACTACTTCTCGGTTTTATTGATTGTTTTTTAGATTATATTTGTTATATATATTTTTATAATATATAATATATTTATATTTTCTCTCAATACCCCCTCCTTTTTTATATTGTTAGGGGTATTTTTGTCTTTTGACCCAAACCATATATAATGTTCATTTTTTATTTCCGGTCGATTACTTTTTCTCTACAGTCTTCACCATCTTCTCCGATGACCATCGATCTCACCACCGTCTCCACCATATTCTACTCCGATAACCATCGATCTCACCATCTTCTCCACCTAATTCTACACCATCCATCTCAAATCATTCGATCAACCATTGTTCATCATCTATTAATAGCGAGTTTTCATCATGAACAACGATTGTTCATCATCTATTAATAGCAAGTTTTGATAAATTGCATTTTTGATGAAAGTTACAATTGATTTGTTATTTTCTAGAATGAATTTGAGAGAAAAAAATAAATGAAAAACGTGTATAAGGAACCCGCACACCAGGTGTTTGATAAAATGTCTACTTGATATTTTATAACTGTGATGTGATGCGGTAGTTTTGTACTGTGATGCACCACTTGTTCATACTCATTGTGATGAATTTGCTGCTAAAACTTTGATGTAGTTTTAGCGTATGTTAGGTTATGATTAGGTTGAGCGTAAGGTAAGCGTATGTAGGTTACGTTCAGATTGTGAGCAAAACCTTATGATAATTTTGGGGACGTGGACAGTGCTAAGGGCGTGTTTGAGTGTATGAGGTGTAAAGATGTTGTGACTTGGAATTCAGAATGGTTTTATGTATCAACCGTTAGTGGTTTTTGATATGTTGCATCAGTGAGTATATATACCTTGTTTTCTATGACGGCAAATACTAGTAGTAACTTAGACATAAAACAAGGGTTGCAAAGAAGCGGTGATGAATGACGAGGTTTGTCTTATATGTATATATCTGGTTCTTGCAGGGGAATGGCCGTGACAATCTTAGAGCCTAGATATGTAGGTGTTTTTGCTAATGGCATTCAAAATAGGGGTGTGCAATGGTACAAAACCGTACTGAATTGGTACTGAAATTTGAAAATATTGGAACACAGCTTGACTCAAATATTGGACAATTGATTAAAGTTTTTTTCCTTCAGTGACATCGTTTTTAATTTGTAATAACAAAAAATCTGAACCGAATATCTTTTGGTTTGGTATTTTACGATTTTGTCTGTAGTTTGCACACTCCTACTTTTCAGTGGTTTAGCTTTGATGGAATTACTAATGCGGGTAAGGACTTGGAAACTTCTATGATTAAATATATGATAATAATGTTTTTGATAGTGTGATTTTTATACACAACGGGCACTAAGGGGCACTAGTCAGTACTACTGTACCTCTTGGTGCACAAACAGTTATACAGATATTACACAGACAAACTGTAGCATGTATGAGTTCTACTTTCTAGCTGTGTTCATAGACATTAATGGTGCCCTAGTTCAAGTGGAGGATTTTATTTTTCTCTTTATGCTGGTTGACTTCGCACCTCATCTAGTTTTGAATCCATATGCAGGGGAAGCGTGGTATTGAGAAGCAGCCATTTCAATTTCCTGACTTTATTGCTGCCATAAGAATTGAGAAAATTAGACAGGTAAGCTTGGATCTTGTGATTCTTGTGGTATATCAGCATTTGCTCTTATTTACTTACCCGAGTTTGCTCAACGCTTCTATCCGAGTTTGCAGTACGCTTTCATTGGACTTCAACTCCTACAATTTCCTTTCCAATTCCAGACTTTTTTATTCGCCTCAGCGTTTGCATCAGCTTGAAGCATCTTTTCTTCCACCTCTTTAACTTTATTCCCAATTCCAGCGACTAAAGTGTTTGCATCGGCCAATTTAGTTTGAGATCTAAGTTGAACTTGTTTATTTTCTTCATCGATTTCACGCAACGCCTTTTCAATCTGCATAAAAGCCGACACGTATGTTTGAAACTTACAAAATGGGCTGGAAACATTCACGGGGGATACCTCGGTCATGCCGCATAATTTGAGTCTGAGTCAAAGACTCGCCCTTCCCAGGTAACCTGAACATCAATAGGACCTCATCCTTTTTTTACATTCCTAGAAGCAAAATCAGTTAAATTTATTTTAGGTTCTGGGTCTTTGCTTAAATAAAAATAAACTTTTACATGTGGTAGTACAGTCATATGTCATTAATCTGGTGATGAATGATAAGCATCTTCTATTCACCGAGTTATTTCTCATGAATAATTTTTATTTTTAGCCTGTTTGGCAACATATGGTCTGTTTCATTCTGTAGTTTGTCTTGATGGAAAATAGATCTACTGTTGTCTTTTTCTCTCTGAGGAAGTATATGCAATTGACTGACTACATGCATGTTTTGCAGGTTCTTATGCTTTTGCAATTTGGAGGTTACACACTTGTAAAGAACTCGAAGGACCTATTTCTTAGCTTTAGATTTGATACTCAACGCGTCCTCATTGGGCTCATATTGTTTCAGGTGGTTTAAAGTCTATCTAAGCTGTATACATCTAGTTTTAGCTAAATCTTGGATTTAGGTGCATCATGGGTGTGGCTTGGTTCCCTCTTGGTACTCTTTTAGTGCATCTTGCATTGTTGCTTACACTTACACTAGGACAAGAGGTTATTTTGTCAGGTTTATGAAAATGGCAAATTGAAAATCACTATATTTAAGTTAATGTAAATAAATGAAGACATAATTTATCATTTTGAATGCCGAAAAGAGTTCAAAAGGACGAATGTCAAGGACCCAACAAATTATATTTTTTGCGATAGTCAAAACTAATGTGGTTGTGCGGAAGAGGCTTAATCTTTAAAAATATGTATATGTATGAAATGCATATAAGCTTCTATTTTATTTGTTTGGTTTGATTCGCACATTATTTGCTGGTCTCTTATGGAGAAGGTATCATCTTTGTTGTTGGTGGTGTTCTGATTTACCCATAAGTTGCTTGTTTCTTATCCTTGTTCTTTCATATTTTAATTGCAGCACACTATAATACCTATCCAGCATCTTGTAAGCTTCGGCCTCAATCTTGTAAGCCGTGCTTTTGACTTTCAGGTAGCTTTTAAGTTGGGGGATCTGGCCCTTTAAAGAAGTCGAGCTGTATACAGGAACCGCTGATTTAAAATATCATCTTGGAACTTTTTAAGATTGGCCCACAAGAGGCGGTAAAAGAATCCATTTATCTCTAGTTGCTAACCCAAGTTATCTGGAAGCTGTGGACCCCGTTGTGGTTGGTAAAACCTGAGCAAACAGTACTATTCAAATGCTGCATCACAATCCCAACATGGGTTGTCCTTCTAAAATCTAGAGACTCGGACCCTGTTGTGGTACGTACTGATATCTCAACTGTTTATCTTTACAAATGGTGACATGATGCTTCTAGCAGTACACAGTCTATTGGCTAAGAGTTTGTCTCATGCGTTCTTTGGTAGTCATTCATAACTATTTCATCTAAATTTCCAAAACTGCTGATCTTATTAAATGGAAACAGGTGCAAGTTTGGTTGAATTCATCTATCTTTTCAATCTAGGTTATGTGTGAATACATTTAAAATATGTTCTTAGTTTTTGCTTTGATTAGGGAACAGTGAGGAACAGATTCTTCGATGGAAAAACTTAACTATATTTCTTAGCTACATGAGAAGAAAATTGGAAATAGGTTTGTGATTGAATCAGTGACATCTTTTGGATCAAATGGAAGTTGTGATTGCTGTGATAAAACACGGATTAAAAATGATCTGTTTTTTGTATCTAACTATTCCAAGACCAGGATTTATACATTTCTATAGTGCTTAGTGATCTGAATGCATTATGGACTTCTGTTATGCTTTGGATCCATTAGAAAACAATATAGATATGGTCAATGGGTTATCAAGTTTAACTTTCTTTTCTTGAAAATTCTTTCTGTATGATTTCTTCACTTTCTTGCTACCACAACTTAGATAACTATACTTTACTTAGAAATGTTTACTTAAATTTTTTTCGTTAAGGAACTCTTCTAATGCTTAAGATATGGAATCACTCTAGCTCTTAGTGACATACACTGACAGGTATAAGTAGCAGTTCCCCCTTTGTAAAGTGAAGTGATTGATGGTATTAGTGTTGAATTAGGTTACCTACAAAGGGGGTCACCTGATAGATTTACTACTATTTTCAATCTGTACCAAATTTTTACTCACAAATGTGTAATTGTCACCATGAAACGTGAAAGTCACCCACCAAATAATTGTTTGGATGCACTTTGCAGCAATGAACAAAATTTTATTTGGTGTGGATGTGGTTTGTAGTATTTTTAACTTGTTTCTCCTTGGCTTAATATATTTATTGCTTTTGGTATATTTTATGTTTATATTATATTTAACATTCTTATGACACTTCTACAGGGTTGTGGTTGGAATACAATCACCTGAAGGGTCGGTCACAAACAACCTCGTGCGTATTGCACCCTATTATATTCTTTAAGAGTGCTAATGATGGTTGGTTTGTAAGTGAAACCTATTTGGTAAAAGGACGGTTCTCATCTCACGCTTACCGAAGAAATAAGAAAGCAGCACAACCATTGGAGCCATAAAGATGGGATGAGGAGGTATACTTCATTTAATAGACAAATTTATGTTATTTCGTTTTATTTTAAATTTTTTTGAATAAAGTACCTTTGTAGTTATTAAATCATTACTTTTATACATGGATTTAGTGTTAAACATATAGCATTTATTACTAACAAATCAATTCTATAGTGTTCATTGTTCCATGAAGTATCCTCATCTTTCCGATTCTATTCACCCTTTTAACTGATCATTAGTTATCGAATTGTGGTGTTATATGGTTAGTGCATCATGATGCAAAAACATAACATTTGTGACTGCAGTTAGATTTTTTGCATGTTATGACATTTGATTGTATACATCGTGATGCAGTTAATAACATTGTGATGCAGTAGATTTATACATTGTGATGCAGTATATTATTCATTCTGATGCAATAGATAACATTGTGTTGCACTGGATTTATATATTATGATGCAGTAGATTCATAACATTGAATTTTACAAATATTTAATGCATGATAGTTATCGCATCATGGTGTTATTGCTTAGTGCATCATGATGCAGTAAAATAACATTGTGATGCAGTAGATTTTTGCATTGTGATGCATTAGATTAATACATTGTGATGCAGTTAATAACATTGTGATGTAATAGATTTATACATTGTGATGTAATAGATTTATACATTGTGATGTAGTAAATTTATAACATTGTGATGCATTAGATTTATACATTGTGATGCAGTAGATTATTTATTCTGATGCAATAGATAACATTGTGATGCACTGAATTTATATATTGTGATGCAGTAGATTCATAACATTGAGTTTACAAATATTTAATGCTCTCATACTTATATCATCAGGTTTTATTGCTAAAGCATCACACTTCATTTTCTAAATCTTGCATGATGAACAAGTACGTACAGCTTAGCATTACAATTCAATCCTACAAATCCAAGCAAAAGCAAGCAAAAACAATTTATTTTTTAAAAACAGCCAGCCACATTACACTAAATTATGCTTATGAACAACATTAAGTAACTATGCATTATAGTGCATTTTCTATGATTTGGGGATGTGTAGATTTAATTTACATGCGGACTAAATTAGTTTAACATTGTGATGCAAGTGGAATATTTATTGTAATGCAATAGAATTATAATTATGAAGTAGTAGATTCTATACATGTGTGTAGTGATATCGTTGTGCATGCAGTAAATATCTAATGCATTGGTAGTAATAATGTTAATGCTCACAATTATTTGTCAGTGCTTCATTGTGTCATTTCAAGGCATAACTTTGTTGTATATTATCATGAAATTGCCAGCTTCCTGCATAACATTGATTGAGTTGTCAAAAAAACATAGCATGCTACAGATCATCAATGCAACATTATCTTAGTTTTATGAAATATCATTATTGTGATATGTTATTGCATCAAAGTTGTACACAATTATTTAATATATAATTTAATGTAATATAATTTAATGCAGTAAAATTTGCATTGTGATGCTAAAAAACATTAAAAAAATTTATAGTTTTTTTAACTGTAATGCACTAACAAAATACATTGTAATGTAGTAACTTTTTAACTAAGATGTAATAACTTTTTTAACTATAATGCACTAACAAAATACATTGTGATACAATAACATTTTTAATTGAGATGTACTAACTTTTTTAACTGTAATCCACTAACAAAATAAATTGTGATGCAGTAACTTTTTAACTATAATGTATAATTTTTTTAACTGTAATGCACTAACAAAATATATTCTGATGCAGTAACTTTTTTAACTGAGATGTACTTACTTTGTAACTGTAATGCACTAACAAAATACATTGTGATGCAGTAATATTTTTAACTGAGATGTACTAACTTGTTTAGCTGTAATGCACTAACAAAATACATTGTGATGCAGTAACTTTTTTAACTGAGATGTACTAACTTTTTTTAACTTTAATGCAATAACAAAATACATTATGATTTGTAACTTTTGTTAATGAGATGTACTAACTTTCTTTAACTTATATTAAATTTTTTTCGTTAAGGAACTCTTCTAATGCTTAAGATATGGAATCACTCTAGCTCTTAGTGACATACACTGACAGGTATAAGTAGCAGCGCCCCCTTTGCAAAGTGAAGTGATTGATGGTATTAGTGTTGAATTAGGTTACCTACAAAGGGGGTCACCTGATAGATGTACTACTATTTGCAATCTGTACCAAATTTTTACTCACAAATGTGTAATTGTCACCATGAAACGTAAAAGTCATCCACCAAATAATCGTTTGGATGCACTTTGCAGCAATGAACAAAATTTTATTTGGTGTGGATGTGGTTTGTAGTATTTTTAACTTGTTTCTCCTTGGCTCAATATATTTATTGCTTTTGGTATATTTTATGTTTATATTATATTTAACATTCTTATGACAGTTCTACAGGGTTGTGGTTGGAATACAATCACCTGAAGGGGTCACAACAACTCGAGCAGTATTGCCACCCTATTATTTTCTTTAGGTGATAATGATCGGTTGGTTGGAAAGTGGAAATGCCTATTTGGTAAATGGACGAGTTCTCATCTCACGCTCACCGAAGAAAAGCAAGCAACCATTGGAGCCATAGAAAGATGGGATGAGAGGATCTACTCATAAAGCAACATGATTTATGTATTCGTTTATTTTTTAATTTTTTTTGAAATAAGTACTTTGTAGATATTAAATCATTACTTATAATACATGTTTTTAGTTGTAAAACATATAGCATTTATTACTAAAATCAATTCAATAGAGTCTCATTGTTCATGAAGTATCCTCATTATCTTTTCTATTCACCTTTAATGCATCATAGTTATCGCATTGTGGTGTTATTGCTTAGTGCATCATGATGCAGAAAATAACATTGTGATGCAGTAGATTTTTGCATTGTGATGCATTAGATTTATACATCGTGATGCAGTTAATAACATTGTGATGTAATAGATTTATACATTGTGATGCAGTAGATTTATACATTGTGATGCAGTAGATAACATTGTGATGCACTGGATTTATATATTATGATGCAGTAGATTCATAACATTGAATTTTACAAATATTTAATGCATGATAGTTATCGCATCATGGTGTTATTGCTTAGTGCATCATGATGCAGTAAAATAACATTGTGATGCAGTAGATTTTTGCATTGTGATGCAGTTAATAACATTGTGATGTAATAGATTTATACATTGTGATGTAATAGATTTATACATTGTGATGTAGTAAATTTATAACATTGTGATGCATTAGATTTATACATTGTGATGCAGTAGATTATTTATTCTGATGCAATAGATAACATTGTGATGCACTGAATTTATATATTGTGATGCAGTAGATTCATAACATTGAGTTTACAAATATTTAATGCATCATACTTATCTCATCATGGTGTTATTGCTTAGTGCATCACAATTCATTTTCTAAATCATGCATATGAACAACGTAAGTAATCTATAGCATTACAATTCAATCCCTACCACATCACAGACAAAAGCAAGCAAACACAATTAATTTCTTAAAACCAGCAAGCCACATTTACACTAAATCATGCTTATGAACAACATAAGTAACCTACTGCATTATAGTTCATTTTCTATGATTGGGATGTTGTAGATTCATACATTGGGATAAAATAGTTAACATTGTGATGCAGTAGAATATTATTGTAATGCAATAGAATTATAAATTATGATGTAGTAGATTTATACATTGTGATGTAGTAGATAACGTTGTGATGCAGTAAATATCTAATGCATCATAGTAATAATGTTAATGCATCACAATTATTTGTCAGTGCATCATAGTGTCATTTCAAGTGCATCACTTTGTGTTTATATCATGAATTGCCAGCATTCCTTACATAACATTGATTGAGTTGTCAAAAAAACATAGCATGCTACAGATCATCAATGCAACATTATCTTAGTTTTATGAAATATCATTATTGTGATATGTTATTGCATCAAAGTTGTACACAATTATTTAATATATAATTTAATGTAATATAATTTAATGCAGTAAAATTTGCATTGTGATGCTAAAAAACATTAAAAAAATTTATAGTTTTTTTTAACTGTAATGCACTAACAAAATACATTGTAATGTAGTAACTTTTTAACTAAGATGTAATAACTTTTTTAACTATAATGCACTAACAAAATACATTGTGATACAATAACATTTTTAATTGAGATGTACTAACTTTTTTAACTGTAATCCACTAACAAAATAAATTGTGATGCAATTATAAATAAGGACAGCAAATGGTTGTAGAGCGCTGTGTTGTGAACTATAAAATTAGGATAAGGATGATTTTTAACTGTAATGCACTGCAAGCCAAAACCTATAATTCTGATGCAGTAACTTTTTTAACTGAGATGTACTTACTTTGTAACTGTAATGCACTAACAAAATACATTGTGATGCAGTAATATTTTTAACTGAGATGTACTAACTTGTTTAGCTGTAATGCACTAACAAAATACATTGTGATGCAGTAACTTTTTTAACTGAGATGTACTAACTTTTTTTAACTTTAATTCATACATAAATACATTAAGGAATTTAGTAACTTTTTTAACTGAGAAGTAACTAAACTTTTTAACTTAGTGCACTAAAACAAAATACATTGTGATGCAGTAACTTTTTTTAAGCTATGAAGTACAATTTTTTTTAAAACTGTAATAGCACAACAAAATATATTCTGATGCAGTAACTTTTTAAACTTAGATGTACTTACCTTTTAACTGTAATGCACTAACAAAATACATTGTGATGCACTAATATTTTTAACTGAGATGTACTAACTTTTTTTAACTTTAATGCACTAACAAAATACATTATGATGCAGTAACCTTCAACCAGAGATGACAAACTTTTTAACTGTAATGCACTAACAAAATACATTGTGATGCAGTAACTTTTTTAACTGAGATGTACTAACTTTTTTAACTGTAATGCACTAACAAAATACATTGTGATGCAGTAACTTTTTAACTGTGATGTATAATTTTTTTAACTGTAATGCATTAACAAAATATATTGTGATGCAATAACTTTTTTAACTGAGAATGTACTTTTACTGGCTTGTACTTTAAGTTAAAAATTTTGGAAGTCTTTTATAGGGTGTCTTTTTTAACTGTAATGCACTAGTAAATACAATTGTGATATAGTAAACATTTTGTAAACTGAGATGTCCTAACTTTTTTTAAAAGTAAGCCCTACCAAAAATACATTAGTGAGCAGCAACCTTTTAAACTGAGATGTACAAACTTTTTAACTGTATTACACTAACAAAATACATTGTGATGCAGTAGTAGAGCCAAAAAGAGCTAGTCTTAGAGGATCTACTCGTCAACCTTAAAAACATTATTTAAGTATTCTTTTTTAATTTGCAACAAGTACCGTATAGATATTAAAGCGTTACTTACAAGACATGTTTTCGATTCTAAGTTGTATAACGTTTATTACCAGACACCAATGCAATCAGTTTTTTAGAAATATAGTATGGGTGTGTTTGGCAGACACATTTTGAGAGCATTTTTGAGCATTATTATCCAGAAAATTTTTTTAGCGTTTAGTATTATTATTACAAAGCTCGTTTGGAAGAAAGCAGTTAGCATTTATAAAATTATAAAAATGCTAATTTCTCAATGCTCTTTGAATTAGCATTTAGCGTTTAACAATAGCATTACGCCATTTTACACATTAAAATTACAATTCCAAGGCTATTCTACAAACACTTTTCTAAATTAAACTGGCTACTGCTATCAGCAAACTGCTTACTGCTAATGCTAAATGCTACTGTTAGTTTCAACAAACACACCCTATGTATCTTTCTGTTCATGCATAATAGTTACTGATGCAATATATAACATTGTGATGCACTGAATTAATATATTGTGATGCATTAGATTTATACATTGTAATGCAGTAGATTATTTATATTTTAATATTGGGTGGCGGGGTGGGAGGTGGGGGGTGTTCTGATGCAATAGATAACATTGTGATGCACTGAATTTATATATTGTGATGCAGTAGATTCATAACATTGAGTTTACAAATATTTAATGCATCATACTTATCTCATCATGGTGTTATTGCTTAGTGCATCACAATTCATTTTCTAAATCATGCATATGAACAACGTAAGTGATAAAAAAAAATAATCTATATGTAAACATTAGTGGAGGGGGAAGGTGGGTGCTACAATTCAATTCCTACCACATCATAGACAAAAGCAAGCAAACACAATCAATTTCTTAAAACCAGCAAGCCACATTTACACTAAATCATGCTTATGAACAACATAAGTAACCTACTGCATTATAGTCCATTTTCTACGATTGGGATGTAGTAGATTCATACATTGGGATAAAATAGTTAACATTGTGATGCGGTAGAATAATATTGTAATGCAATAGATTTATAAATTGTGATGTAGTAGATTTATACATTGTGATGTAGTAGATAACATTGTGATGCAGTAAATATCTAATGCATCATAGTAATAATGTTAATGCATCACAATTATTTGTCAGTGCATCATAGTGTCATTTCAAGTGCATCACTTTGTGTTTATATCATGAATTGCCAACATTCCTTACATAACATTGATTGAGTTGTAAAAAAAACATAGCATGCTACAGATCACCAATGCAACATTATCTTAGTTTTATGAAATATCATTATTGTTATATGTTATTGCATCAAAAGTTTAACACCATTATTTAATAGATATTAATGTAAATATAGATTTTAAATTTGCATCGTAAAATTTGCATTGTATGCTCAAACAAAACATTAAAAAAATTTATAGTTTTTTTTAACTGTAATGCACTAACAAAATACATTGTAATGCAGTAACTTTTTAACTAAGATGTACTAACTTTTTTAGCTGTAATGCACTAACAAAATACATTGTGATGCAGTAACCTTTTAAACTGAGATGTACTAACTTTTTAACTGTAATGCACTAACAAAATACATTGTGATGCAGTAACTTTTTTAACTGAGATGTACTAACTTTTTTAACTGTAATGCACTAACAAAATACATTGTGATGCAGTAACTTTTTTAACTGAGATGTACTAACTTTTTTAACTGTAATGCACTAACAAAATACATTGTGATGCAGTAACTTTTTTAACTGAGATGTACTAACTTTTTTTAACTTTAATGCAATAACAAAATACATTATGATTTAGTAACTTTTTTAACTGAGATGTACTAACTTTTTTAACTATAGTGCACTAACAAAATACATTGTGATGCAGTAACTTTTTAACTATGATGTACAATTTTTTTAACTGTAATGCACTAACAAAATATATTCTGATGCAGTAACTTTTTAAACTGAGATGTACTTACCTTTTAACTGTAATGCACTAACAAAATACATTGTGATGCACTAATATTTTTAACTGAGATGTACTAACTTTTTTTAACTTTAATGCACTAACAAAATACATTATGATGCAGTAACCTTCTAAACTGAGATGTACTAACTTTTTAACTGTAATGCACTAACAAAATACATTGTGATGCAGTAACTTTTTTAACTGGGATGTATTAACTTTTTTAACTGTAATGCACTAACAAAATACATTGTGATGCAGTAACTTTTTAACTGTGATGTATAATTTTTTTAACTGTAATGCACTAACAAAATATATTGTGATGCAATAACTTTTTTAACTGAGATGTACTTACTTTTTTTAACTGTAATGCACTAGCAAAATACATTGTGATATAGTAACATTTGTAACTGAGATGTACTAACTTTTTTAACTGTAATGCACTAACAAAATACATTGTGATGCAGCAACCTTTTAAACTGAGTTGTACTAAATTTTTTATCTTTAATGCAGCAACCTTTTAAACTGAGTTGTACTAAATTTTTAATTGTATTACACTAACAAAATACATTGTGATGCAGTAGTAGAGCCAAAAAGAGCTAGTCTTAGAGGATCTACTCGTCAACCTTAAAAACATTATTTAAGTATTCTTTTTTAATTTGCAACAAGTACCGTATAGATATTAAAGCGTTACTTACAAGACATGTTTTCGATTCTAAGTTGTATAACGTTTATTACCAGACACCAATGCAATCAGTTTTTTAGAAATATAGTATGGGTGTGTTTGGCAGACACATTTTGAGAGCATTTTTGAGCATTTAGCATTTAGCGTTTAGTATTATTATTACAAAGCTCGTTTGGAAGAAAGCAGTTAGCATTTATAAAATTATAAAAATGCTAATTTCTCAATGCTCTTTGAATTAGCATTTAGCGTTTAACAATAGCATTACGCCATTTTACACATTAAAATTACAGTTACAGCTATTCTACCAAACACTTTTATAAATTAAACTGCTACTGCTATCTGCTAACTGCTTACTGCTAATGCTAAATGCTACTGTTAGTTTCAACAAACACACCCTATGTATCTTTCTGTTCATGCATAATAGTTACTGATGCAATATATAACATTGTGATGCACTGAATTAATATATTGTGATGCATTAGATTTATACATTGTAATGCAGTAGATTATTTATTCTGATGCAATATATAACATTGTGATGCACTGAATTTATATATTGTGATGCAGTAGATTCATAACATTGAGTTTACAAATATTTAATGCATCATACTTATCTCATCATGGTGTTATTGCTTAGTGCATCACAATTCATTTTCTAAATCATGCATATGAACAACGTAAGTAATCTATAGCATTACAATTCAATTCCTACCACATCATAGACAAAAGCAAGCAAACATAATTAATTTCTTAAAACCAGCAAGCCACATTTACACTAAATCATGCTTATGAACAACATAAGTAACCTACTGCATTATAGTTTATTTTCTACGATTGGGATGTAGTAGATTCATACATTGGGATAAAATAGTTAACATTGTGATGCGGTAGAATAATATTGTAATGCAATAGATTTATAAATTGTGATGTAGTAGATTTAAACATTGTGATGTAGTAGATAACGTTGTGATGCAGTAAATATCTAATGCATCATAGTAATAATGTTAATGCATCACAATTATTTGTTAGTGCATCATAGTGTCATTTTAAGTGCATCACTTTGTGTTTATATCATGAATTGCCAGCATTCCTTACATAACATTGATTGAGTTGTAAAAAAACATAGCATGCTACAGAATCAATGCAACATTATCTTAGTTTTATGAAATATCATTATTGTTATATGTTATTGCATCAAAGTTGTACACAATTATTTAATGTAATATAATTTAATGCAGTAAAATTTGCATTGTGATGCTAAAAAACATTAAAAAAATTTATAGTTTTTTTTAACTGTAATGCACTAACAAAATACATTGTAATGCAGTAACTTTTTAACTAAGATGTACTAACTTTTTTAACTATAATGCACTAACAAAATACATTGTGATACAATAACATTTTTAACTGAGATGTACTAACTTTTTTAACTGTAATGCACTAACAAAATACATTGTGATGCAGTAACATTTTTAACTGAGATGTACTAACTTTTTTAGTTGTAATGTACTAACAAAATACATTGTGATGCAGTAACTTTTTAACTGAGATGTACTAACTTTTTTAGCTATAATGCACTAACAAAATACATTGTGATGCAGTAACATTTTTAACCGAGATGTACTAACTTTTTTAACTTTAATGCACTAACAAAATACATTATGATGTAGTAACTTTTTTAACTGAGTTGTACTAACTTTTTTAACTCTAATGCACTAACAAAATACATTGTGATGCAGTAACTTTTTAACTATAATGTAACATTTTACTTTACATAAAACAAAGGGGATACTTTAACTGTAATGCACTAACAAAATACATTGTGATGCAGTAACTTTTTAACTATAATGTATAATTTTTTTAACTGTAATGCACTAACAAAATATATTCTGATGCAGTAACTTTTTTAACTGAGATGTACTTACCTTTTAACTATAATGCACTAACAAAATACATTGTGATGCAGTAATATTTTTAACTGAGATGAACTAACTTTTTTAACTGTAATGCACTAACAAAATACATTGTGATGCAGTAACCTTTTAAACTGAGATGTACTAACTTTTTAACTGTAATGCACTAACAAAATACATTGTGATGCAGTAACTTTTTTAACTGAGATGTACTTACTTTTTTTAACTGTAATGCACTAGCAAAATACATTATGATATAGTAACATTTGTAACTGAGATGTACTAACTTTTTTAACTGTAATGCACTAACAAAATACATTGTGATGCAACAACCTTTTAAACTGAGATGTACTAACTTTTTAACTGTAATACACTAACAAAATACATTGTGATGCAGTAGTAGAGCCAACAAGAGCAACAAGAGCTGGTCTTAGAGGATCTACTCGTCAACCTTAAAAACATTATTTAAGTATTCTTTTTTAATTTGCAACAAGTACCGTATAGATATTAAAGCGTTACTTACAAGACATGTTTTCGTTCTAAGATGTATAACGTTTATTACCAGACACCAATGCAATCAGTTTTTCAGAAATATAGTATGGGTGTGTTTGGCAGACACATTTTGAGAGCATTTTTGAGCATTTAGCATTTAGCGTTTAGTATTATTATTACAAAGCTCGTTTGGAAGAAAGCAGTTAGCATTTATAAAATTATAAAAATGCTAATTTCTCAATGCTCTTTGAATTAGCATTTAGCGTTTAACATTAGCATTACGCCATTTTACACATTAAAATTACAGTTACAGCTATTCTACCAAACACTTTTATAAATTAAACTGCTACTGCTATCTGCTAACTGCTTATGCTAACTGCTTACTGCTAATGCTAAATGCTACCGTTAGTTTCAACAAACACACCCTATGTATCTTTCTGTTCATGCATAATAGTTACTGTGTTATGTTATTTGTTTAGTGTATTGTGATGCGGTAAAATTTAAATTATGATGCAGTAAAATTTACTTTGTGATGTAGTAAAATTTACATTATGGTGCAGTAAAATATACAATGTTATGCAATATACATGGTGATGCAAATGCAGTAAAAAATACAATATAATGAAGTAACAAAATACATTGTTAGATGTATTAACTTTTTTAACTGAGATTATTAACTTTTTTAATCGTAGATAGTTTGGTCATATTGCTAAAAAGGCCACCAGTCATGATTCAGTTACATGCTTCTTCCTAGTTCTCCACCACATCTTCCTGTTTTAATAAACTTGACAAGGCTGGTTCTTGGACGACACCATATTAGTTGCAACTGCTTGAGTGGTGACATTAGTACGTGCAACTTTAGATTCCAGAACACTCCCATCTATTTGCTGATGATGCAGTAGCACTAGCCATAATAGGATTCTCTTTTACCTTCCATGGGTTGTTAATCATAGGCTCTGGTGCACCACCCCATGAGTCAGATGGCGCATCAACAACTTTCTTCCATGGATTGGTTGTCGGCGCTCCACCCTCACCCCAAGCATTACTAATACCTCTAGTAGTTGATGTACCACCATTGGCGGTGCTTAGTACAGCTGCACCATGATAAACTAACCCATTATCTAACCGCCTCATAGCACATAAAAAGCAGGGTCTTCAGAATTTTTATTGTTGCTCCTGCAACTCACGAGTTATGACTATAACCATTAGAAGGGAACCAAGACCAGAAAAGCTCTACGAATGTAGCAAATTGGGCGAATCAAGTAATTGGTTGGTTCAAGTTACATAAAGCTTGCCATGCCTTATTAATAAGAAAATATTTTGCACTCAAATGATTCGACTCATGACTATGATCAAAATTTTAACCCCAACATATCGTGCAAGATATTTTTGATGATTTTCTAAAATAGTTGGACCCATTTTAGGATTATTGCAAGTTACTTTAAGCATCCTAAACCCAGGAATCAGATAGGCCATGGTCTTTTCAGAACCTATCTTAGCAACTGCTACAACATCACGACTTTGTAGAGAAATTGGCCATGACTGTGCTTGTATGGGAGTCAGGGCAGTGAACCCAACCTGGAGTACCTAGAAAAGTGCAGATCTATGCTAAATCATCTTCAAAATATTCTATTTGGTTTGGTTTCTTTTAGGGATTATGTAATAATAGAAGAAATTGAGCAGGTGATTAATGCTAAGCAGTACCTTACTTGTCTAACAAATGCTGCATATGTAGCTGGACTTCCCACCCATTTCACTTATCCTTTATCCATTATAACAACCATGTGTGCAGCTGCAGCGTATATTACCTGTAAAAAAAATCATGAAACATTGTTAGTAGATGTAATCTGGGTACTCGGTCCAGGTTATTGGTCAATAGAAGTAGCTTATAGTACATAACAAAAAGGTCGGCTACTTTTTACCCGTTTAAGTTTGAGCTATTTTTTATAGTTTACGTGCTATAAATAAAAAATAACCCAAATCGACCCATTCTAGCAAGGACATAGTCATAACCTGAATATTATGGGTGCAAAGGATGCATGTTTTCTGATTCATAAGAGGACTAAGGATTGCATTTTATATAATCCAAGAAGCGACTTGGGCATCAACGACATTTAGGGCATCATCCAGCAAGACTAAATCAGACCCATGGTAAACTGCCCTCGTAAGAGCTAGACGAGCTCTCTATCCGCCTGGCTGGGTTTCCTTGTTGAAGCCAGTTTAAACGTAGCGACATAATGTTAATGTAGTTCTTATTTTACGTTCTCTCAAGAAATTCTTGTTTTTAGCTGAAAATCAGATCAAGGAGCAATACATGATCTAATCATCTATGGCATTCGATTTTTGGCATTTCAAACATGAAATTGAAGCTTGTCTGCTTTTTTTAAAAATGCGCGAATGGAGTACAGAACGTTGGATGTTAAAAAGGGAATATCATCATCAAAATGACAAGTGTGTAGTTATTGGCATTTGTCATAACAATTGATTCGTGAGGTAAGTATCCTTATAAACTTGAATAATATTTGACTATATCAAAATAGCAGTATTTGAACTTATAACCAATTAACGATTATAAAATTCACAAAAAAGAAAAAAATAATTATACTCTCCATTGATTTCTTGACAACTACTACTATATGAAAGATGAACGTAACAACTTACTTGGAATATGGGTGTCTAGTCTCCATGACAATTGTGTCCACCCTACAGCATTTAAGTTTGCATTTAAGCAGCATCAACATGAATAGCGCTTTGGGCATATAATAATAGAAGAAATTGAGCAGGTGGTTAATGCTAAGGCATCAGTACCTTACTTGTCTAACGGATGATGCATATGTAGCTGGCCTTCCCACCCATTTCACCTGTCCTTTATCCATTATAACAACCATGTCTGCAGCTGCAGCATATATTACCTGTAAAAAATATTATGAAACATTGTTATTAGATGTAATCTGGGTGCTCGGTCTAGGTTATTGGTTAACACAAGTAACTTATAGTACATAACAAAAAGGGCGGCTACTTTTTACCTGTTTAAGTTTGAGCTATTTTTTATAGTTTACGTGCTATAAATAAAAAATAACCCGAATCGACCCATTCTAGCAAGGACATAATCATAACCTGAATATTATGGGTGCAAAGGATGCATGTTTTCTGGACTCATGGCTGCCAGTTTTAGAATCGTCATTCTGATTCTTGATTTTCCTCAAATATAAGGAGGGCGTCGTTTTCTTTAGTGACTTCACGGACAAAGTTCTAAAATTCGGGTGTTGGTGTAATGAACCCGGAATTCCCAACAACTGGTTCGAGAATAACCGCAACAATTTCACCTTTGTGGGTTTGGGAAAGCTCTTCAACAAGTGTCAAAATAAGCGCTGAAAGGCAAATAAGCTCGTAAGCCAGATATAAGCCGCATTTAAACATGATGTAACATTGAAATAAATAACTAGTGACAAATTAAGCTTTATTTGATAAGTAAAAAAATAAAAGTAAAAACCTTAGCAAGTGCGTTACTGCAATATATATACAACCATGCATATATGTGAGAACTAAACACCTACTGCATCATAGTTTACAAGCAAGTGCGTCATATATACAACGAGGCACATAAACACATTTCCGCACATAATATAACCTATACGTACCCAAAATCAGCCATATATGCGACAGTTGAACACCTACTGCATCACAGTTCAAAATCAAGTGCATAATACGTATGACCAAGCAAACAAACATATTTCAACACATAATGCAACCTACGCGTAACCTAATTCAGCTTTATACATGACAACTGAACACCTATTGCATCATAATTCAAAACCAAGTGCATCTTTCATACAACCAAGTAAACAAACATATTTCAACACATAATTTAACCTACGTGTTCCCTAATTCAGCTTTATAAGCGAAAATTGAACACATACAGGTCAAAAACCAGGTGCATCACTCATATAAACATATGGGTGTACCAACAGTCACACACATAACGCAATAGACTATTAACCCAATGCATCATTATACAAGACAACTTGAGAACATACTGCATCATAGTTGAAATCCAAGTGCATCTCATAAACATCCAACGATACATACACATTTTCGCACATAACGCAACCTACATTTGGCCTAATTCATCCTTATACATGAAACCTAACCGAACCATATGTGCCATAAATGAGCATCTATTACATCACTGCTTTACAAAAACTACATCATGCATACACATACACACACATCCACTTTTTGACAAGTAATACACCCTATGCATTACCTAGTCGAACCTTATATGCCATAAATGAACACCTACTCCAGCATTGCTCTAAAACAACTGCATCATGCATATAAATTTACACACAAACAATTTTAACAATCAATACACCCTGCGCGTCACCTAATCGAACCTTATATGCAACAAATAAATACTTACCACATCACTGCTTTTTCCTAATGCATTACAAGCTTTTTCCTACAACATCACAGACAAGAGAATACAAAAATAAATTAGATTCCTAATGCATTACAAGCTTTTTTCTACAACATCACAGACAAGAGAATAAAAAAATAAATTAGATACCTAATGCATTACAAGCTTTATTCTACAACATCACAAACAAGAGAATACAATAATAAATTAGATACCTAATGCATTACAAGCTTTTTTCTACAACATCACAGACAAGAGAATACAATAATTATACAATAATAAATTAGATACCTAATGCATTACAAGCTTTTTTCTACAACATCACAGACAAGAGAAAACAATAATAAATTAGATACCTAATGCATTACAAGCTTTTTCCTACAACATCACAGACAAGAGAATACAATAATAAATTAGATACCTAATGCATTACAAGCTTTTTCCTACAACATCACAGACAAGAGAATACAATAATAAATTAGATACCTAATGCATTACAAGCTTTTTTCTACAACATCACAGACAAGAGAATAAAAAAATAAATTAGATACCTAATGCATTACAAGCTTTATTCTACAACATCACAGACAAGAGAATACAATAATAAATTAGATACCTAATGCATTACAAGCTTTTTTCTACAACATCACACACAAGAGAATAAAAAATAAATTAGATACCTAATGCATTACAAGCATTATTCTACAATATCACAGATAAGAGAATACAATAATAAATTAGATACCTAATGCATTACAAGCTTTTTTCTACAACATCCCAGACAAGAGAATACAATAATAAATTAGATACCTAATGCATTACAAGCTTTTTCCTACAACATCACAGAAAGAGAATACAATAATAAATTAGATACCTAATGCATTACAAGCTTTTTTCTACAACATCACAGACAAGAGAATAAAAAAATAAATTAGATATCTAATG
Source organism: Tanacetum coccineum (assembly GCA_026074375.1). NCBI lineage: Eukaryota > Viridiplantae > Streptophyta > Magnoliopsida > Asterales > Asteraceae > Tanacetum > Tanacetum coccineum. The sequence continues at coordinate 22,220 of BQNB010012845.1, forward strand.
CATTACAAGCTTTATTCTACAACATCACAAACGAGAATACAATATTAAATTAGATACCTAATGCATTACAAGCTTTTTTCTACAACATCACAGACAAGAGAATACATTAATAAATTAGATACCTAATGCGTTACAAGCTTTTTCCTACAACATCACATATAAGATAATACAATAATAAATTGGATACCTAATGCATTGCAACCTTTTTTCTACTATAATCAACAAGATAGTGAATAAAAAAATAAATTAGATACCTAATGCATTACAAGCTTTTTTCTACAACATCACAGACAAGAGAATACAATAATAAATTAGATATCTAATGCATTACAAGCTTTTTTCTACAACATCACAGACAAGAGAATAAAAAATAAATTAGATACCTAATGCATTACAAGCTTTTTCCTACAACATTAGTATTTAAATAACATACTGCCTCAATAAGTCTATTAATTTTTCCAATTAAACTGAAAAAATAAAACACTAATTAAGTATAATAAAATTAACAAAAAGATGCAGCAATAATTTGAGGCTTCGTAGATCAACTCACAATCAGTTTGATGCAGATCGATTTGAGAAAATTAGTGTGTGAAAAGTGTGTGTGACGATGGCTTTTGTTCGTATAACTATTGGCAGTGACGATGGGTTTTTTCCTTCCTATTTTGCACTATTATAAAATGGACCTTGAAGTTTCACTTATTTACAAAATAGGGACCGCCTTTTTTTTTGTTTTTTTGATCTATGGATTTTTGATCCAAGGGCTAGGATCTTCTCCTACACTTTTTATTATAAACATTCTTTATAATACCCTAATAATAATAGTAATAATAATAATAATAACTTTTTGATAATGAAAATACTGAATTCTAAGAAATTGTAAACATTCCTTCCATTTGGCCATGGAATGTTGAATTCCACATAGGTAGGATTTTTACGATTTACATTTCATTTCATTGCCCACCAAACACATTGAGGAATGGAATTCAAATTATGAATTCCTTGAATCTGCCAACCAACCACGTTATGGAATGGAATAAAATTCTAATTCCTTTAGAATCCTGGAGAATCCGCGAACTAAACGGGGCCTAATTCTTATCACTGTTTTAATCGGTTCTTGTGGATGAAGAAAATGGTTTTTGCTTTTGGTGTAAATAAATCTTTTATATAATAAAAGAATTACATCATTTTGGAGTTTTCCATCAAATTGAATCATATGAATTTAAAAATTAGACCAATCAGAACGCTTGATTTTGCCACGTAGGCAAAATCGTATGATCTGATTGGTCAATAAAAAGTCAAAATTAACTCGATTTGGTCAAAATTAAAAGTTTGTGGTGGAGAAATATAACGAGAAAAAAATACATAAAAATATATGTGTCAAATTTATGAAGAAAAAATCATGAAAAAAGTGGAGGTAATTAATAAAAATTTAGTGATTTTTAATTTTAAATAAATTATATGGAGTTATGTGTAAATTTATAAATTTACATGTTTACGAAATATATAGGCGTTGTAAAATGTTTTTTTAGCAAAGTAAGCTAGCACTAGACGGTCATGAGCACCGTAACGATCTCTAGGCATATAGCTTCGTTGGTATTTTTGGATTGAAGGATTAGATGCTTGATTAACCAAAGCAGAGTATGTTAAAAAATAGGAGAGTAAACTATTCACTTCCGTTTCATCATCCGTATCATCGAAAAATAAACACTCAGAATTAATTTGAGAGATATTGTTTGTAGTGTGTGTTTTTGATAAAAAGTGTATATGTGTGTGAAAATAGGAAAGAAGATGTTGGGTTTTATTGAAAATAAAAGGGATAATTTTTTTATAAGAAACGACTTTATTTACTCGGTCTTCTACACGACCCAAACAATTGCAAAGGTTGGGGGGACTAGTCTAGTTCGGTCGAGGTAATGGGACGACCGACCTTAGTTGCTTCCATATGGGACGACCGACCGAAGGTCGACCTTACCATTACATTTAGTCTTATGTTTCAAAACTTTAAAAAGTTTAACGTATTACTTTGAGTTATTAATTTATGAAAATATTGTATCACTGTTCGGGCCATCATAATTCAGAGGTCATGTAGTAAACGTTTGAGGAACTAGGACACTTTAAATTGTAAATCCAGCAAACTCGTCAAAATGTATACCCAAATGAAACTCCTCACATGAAGCTTCCTAGTAACGTGACATGATAAAATCTTAAGTTTCTTTAAAATTTAGTCGATGATAAATTACGTTAAATATATAACGTAATTGTTTTATAATGCGTCAAACGTTGATTAATAACGATAATTGTGTCGGGTTTTAATAAAATCGAGTTTTATAATATTAATATATATTTTTATAATTTATAAAAAATGTTAATACAAATAATGTCCAAAAATGTTATTTATATTTTTCAACCTCTCATTGTTTTGAAAATAACAAAATGTGAAAACATTTATGATAAAATTAAACGTTTATGAATTAATAATCATAAAATTCTATTTCTATGATTAATCACTTAAGGTATAGATAAACAAATCATTAAACATGATTAGTGATCAAAAAAATAACTTTTTTCTTAAATCTTATACTTCCACAAAAATGTTTTTATAAAAATATAAAAACAAATTATTTATTAATAAAAAGAAATGTTTTATTAAAAACATAATATTTGAATTTCAAAATTTTTCTCCAAAATTTTTCTCCAAAATGAAAGGTTCCATAACATATACAACCTTCACCACAAAAGGACAAAAAGGGAGCGGAGTCTAGTGGCGGCGACCCCCTTATATATAAGGGGCCGCCGGGACCGCCACCAGCAACGGCTACTTTTTTGTCTCCTATAAATACTAGGCCACCCATTTCAAAATCAGACTTCCTCTTGCCAAAAATTCTATCAGATCTAGTTTTCTCTCTTTTTCCTTTCTTTCTAGAACACACATCTTGATCATATCATACCTTGTTTTTGTTCAAGTGATTAATCTTTTTTCTCCTTGTTCACTTTAATCAAGTGCAAGTGAAGAACAATGTATTCTTTTATTTACGGAATTGTTATCAAGTGTTCATCTCTCTTCTCTTCTTCAAGATCACAAACATTCATTCAGATTTATTTTGTTGTTGTTGTATTAATTGGATCTAGTGTAGATCCAAGTGTGTAGATTGTATATTGGTGTGATTTGGATTGTGTGTCAATCGAGAGTATTAGATCTTGATGAAGTGTTTGAAGACTTAGTGGAAGTCTTAGATTGGTTCTAGGTAGATTAAGACTCGACATCTTAGCTTAGTGTCAGAAGAAAAGTTAGCGGAGTGTAAACGGTTTTATTGCCTTAGGAGCTTGTGACATAATGAATCTCGAGTGGAGTGTCAGGGAGTAGTGTAGGACATGAAAAGGTGCTTCATTTCCGTCCAATATAATCTCCGATGTCTTGGTTTTATTCATTTCTTTTTTTATCTCTTTACTTATTACTGCATTATTGGTTAGTTTAGTTGTATTCATATTGTTGGTTGATTGACATACATCTCGAATCAAACTATTTCATAAGCAAACTTTTAAAACGCTAATTAACCGGTAAAACTATTCAACCCCCCTTCTAGTTTTTACATAAAAATATTATATTTTATATTTTTAAGTTTGCAAAATGGCAAATAATACCATTGGTTTATAAACTTTTACAAGTTTAGTCCTTTATATATAAAGTATATATAATTTAAACCTTTCACTTTAAAACTTGGCAAGATAGGTTCTTATAGTTATAACTTTGAAAAATGACATTTTTAGCCTCTAGTTTATTTATATTAAGAAAGTTACGATATATACCCCTATGCATGAAAATATTTACAAATCAAGTCCAAAAAGTCACGCAAGCTTATTTTAGGGTTACAAATGATATTTGCAGGTTATAGCTTATTAGAATAAGCTAAAATAAGATGTTATAATGTAACAAAAGTTTAGTAAAAGGATTCGTTAGTTAGAAAATCAAAACGGGTCGTTTTTAGGGTTTTAACCAAAAAATGCATGGGTTTGAGGATTCAAGTCTTAACAAGAGTTCATATAGGACCTTAAGAGTATTATGAACATTTTAATACAGATTATAAGCTTATTGAACAAGATTTTGAGATTACTTGAGCTAAAACGGGTTGAAATGGGGTTTTCGGGTTCGTATGCCTAGTAACGACTTCAAGGGTTCCTTTTTCTTGATTCTTGGCTTCTATTCTGAGCTTAGGGACTTCACTTGATCCTTCTTAGTCCGATTTAAGACTCCATTTGTGTTTATGATGAAATTTGAGATGTGTTTGAATGAGGGTGTATGTTTCGGTTATATCCTTCACTGACGCTAAAATTCTTGAGACAGTTGGTTCCAAAACTCAATGGTGTAAGTATGTTCTAATAAAGATCAACATTTTATCTTGGAGAGTTAAGCTTAACAACCTTCCTACTCGGCTTAATCTTTCACGAAGGGGTATGGACTTACAATCTATCTTTTGTCCTTCATGTAATCAAGCGGTTGAATCTACAAACCATATTTTTATTCATTGTTCTATGATGAAGAATTGTACAAAAGTATAGACCAGATGGTGGAACATTTTCATGGCTGATGTATACTCTTAGAAGCATCGGTGGTCTTGGTTCTCTTGCATTCGGTTATCGCTCATTTGAAGAAGCTTTTGGAAGGTTTTTTACGTTTCTGGTGGGTGGTTTATAAACTTTCGTAATTAAGTCTTTTTTGGCGCTTCTATCTCGACCTAAAGCCGTTTGTTTTGATGATATTGTAGTGCTTTTTTTTCATTGGTGTAATTTTAAGGAAAAGTTATTTTTAGTTGGTTAGATTGGTTTTAAACAACCACTTTACGTGTTTATGTGTAATGTTTCTCTAGCTCCTGCTAGTGCTTTTTAATGAATTCAGCTGTTTAAAAAAAAAAATCCCCATATGCTTTTGAGTCTGTGTGATGGTGGGTTCAATCCCTGTGAATTATTCGGGCCAAAAGGTCGAATCATGGCTACTAAAAAAAGAAAAGAACAAGAGCTAATATGTTCTTCATTTGTTTATTCTTGATACCAACCTTATCCAAATTCTACATCTATAAACCCCTGTAAAAATATTTGTTGTTTTGTTATATAATCACTCCTTTTACGGCTCTTTGAGATAAAATTATAATAATGTTTGGACAAAGGTTTATATAGTGGGCTTAATGCCTTACGCTTTATATTTATAAATGTTTATAAGGACTTATTATTTTTGCTTATGATTTTGATGAATTATATGATCCAGTTAAGCTTCTTGCCTTAACTTGATAAGCTAATAGACCCAAAATTTATCTTTTGAACTTTTTAAATAAGTTCATATATAATATAAACTAGTAACGTATACACTCACTAGTCCCAATATCTATTAAAACTTTTCATTTTAATTAACTCTATCGCATGGACATACTTGTTAGAGGAGCTTACAAAACGTATATTAAATTTGATTTCTTCAACCAAAGTACACTAAACATTACTCCTCTTACAAATTCACAACAACCTTATTATCTAGTTTAGGAGATGATACGTACACCACTATCATGCATCATCTGATCACCGGTATAATTTAGTGGTGCGCATATCACCTCCCTACATATCTAAAGGCCATGCACTTCTTCTTCTTCAAAGTTAGAGTGTTTGAATCACTTATGAATTTTGTCCAAAAAAGATGGGCGTGGCATGTACCATGACGATTGTCATTATTGAAATATGTGTTCTTGGAAATATATATTTACTTTCAGTAAAATCTCATTACTTTGTCGTATAATTTATTGACACATTTGATATAATACAAAACCCATAATTTTATAAGTAAATTATTCAAATTTCCCACCAACAGTCGATGTGATGAATTATAGGATATGGGCACTAATTTTCCCTTGCTTTAACATATCAACATATTATAGATGTATCATCACCAACCTCTATCCCAAAATTTACAACAAGTCTATGAAGAAGAAACCAATAAAGGTTTCTGGAGAAGGCTCCTACAAGAGAACGAAAAAAGATGTAGCTTGTTTAGTGATAGGGTTACTATTTGAATGTTTTACGAATAAACACTACTATAGTATTTACTTATGATTAATGTTTCAAACTTTATTTACGGGTATTCTTCCCATTTAATTTAAATGAAAAACCATTGGACTTTGGGTGAAGTTAACCTTAGAGTATGTCGTGGAGCTTGATTACATATGATAGTCTCAATAATTCAAAGGCTATTTTGAAGAAAACAGTTGAGAAACTCCAAAAGAAACTCATATCGTTCTTAAAAAATATAAAATACTTTGAACACAAGAGGAAGCACATCAAAGAAAAGTTTAATCATCATCGTAAAAAGGTTTTTCTAAACAAATTAATGACTTTGATTGTGGGGTGCATGTTTGTATGTTCGTGGAGAGGCTGCCAGTAATAAGTCAGTAAAATCATGTAGAACCGGTAGAGACACTGCTTAAGAGTACCAAAAAAAAGGTCAATCACTTCTGCAAGTTTAAAGTTGTCCATTAATGAATCACTAGAATAAGTGCAACTAGCCAAGAAAACTTTTTGGAGTTATCAAAATTATTTTAAAAAAAATAAACGCTCTCTGTAATTTTTGATAACTCAAAGAAGTAATTTTGATAACTTACAAAGAAGTTTTTTTACTGTTACCCTTAATTCATAATGACTCATTAGTGGAAGATTCGCCATCTGTTTCATCAGGGTACCAACGTTCAAACTGTTGTATAGCCGAACTGATATAACTTGCTAAATATCACGGAAACAGAGTGCTTCTCTTCGAAAGTCTGCTGGAAATAACTTGTTAATGAAGTTTTCTCTTTGTGTGTTTTTTCCTTGTTGTGTCTTGGATAGTTAGATTGTCATCTATTATTACCACATTCATATGCCTTGTGTAATGGGTGCATTCAATGTCAATTACTTCCTTAATAATGATCATTAATTTTCTGTTATAACCTTTTGAGTCAAATAAGAACCGCAAATTAATTGTCAATTAATGACATTAATTAAAGTTATAACATTTGAGTCAAATATAACCGCCATTAAATTATCAATTTAATGACTATTAATTGTAGATATAAACTTTGAAGCAAAGGGACAGTCTGTCAGGTTCGTTCGGTTAGGCGAAGGGAATCGACGAACAAAAAAATGATCAATGTAAATGCACAAATATCTTACCTAGATTACACAAAACAAACAATATTTAACACTCAAATTATTCTTAATTCAAAACACAAGTTTAACACATACAACAAATTTATCTTTTTTCACCCCCCATTTCTTTGTGGGGGTTGGTTATGTTACGGTTTTGGGTGGGTGGGGAGGGTATGCAGGGTGTTGTCCCCTCTCAAGTTTAATTTCTTCTAGGTGCAAACAACTTTGAAGTGACCACACCAACCTTTTGAAAAGGGAGAGCTTTACCTCGTTTGAGTATGTGTGGGTTTAGGTTCAAACCCCGTGAATTAGCCATACAATGTGTCAAAAACCACGATTACCAAAAACAATAAAAAGAAATATGTTCGATCCAAATTGACAAATTTTTTCAATCCGCGTTCTATAATACTCAACCCTCCTTAGTCCTTTCTAGTATACTAGCAAGGTACCCGCGCGTTACGGCGACGGGTACCCTGTAACATAATTTCAGGGAACAATATTTTTAATTTTATGTTTTTCTTACAACTTATCCTCGGATAACGGACAATATAAGGTTTTTAGTTAACTTTTCGTAATGGTTATGTTTGATTTATGTTTTACTCGGTTGTAGCTTGTTTATATTGTACAATGTGAAAAATATTGTTGTAATTTTGAGTAATGTGGTGTTTTTAAAACAATATTAATTATGTGTTTTAATGTATTTGTGCATTAAAATGTTGTAAACCTATTTTTCTAACTTGTATTGATATTACTTAAAGGTTGTACTTAATTTTTTGGCATTAATAAGAGAATGTAATAATATTTATTATTGTTTGCATTAAAAGTTATTCAATATGTTTTAACTTTTAATAGTTGTATTATTTAACTTTTTTGCATTAATGACGAAAGAGATTCTAATCTATATTTTTAGTTGTTTGCATTAAGGGTTGTAAAGTGTGCTAAAAAAATTGTATTACTTAATTTTTTTTATAATTAATGAAGAAAGAGATACTAATCTCTTTTATACTTATTATAGATTATAGATGTGCTTTTGGAAACCATTAATATATCCTGATCCAAACCTACTTCCATAAATATTGGCCCAAACATAATCTAACAAAAAGCCCAACCACATACAAAAACCTATATAAACACAACCCACCCCAAATCTTAAATCATTCAACAAAAAAAAACATCTGTCGAAAAACGTTTGACGACAGACAACATCTAATCTCCTAGGGTTTCAACAAACAAACAACAATGGAGGACATGATTAACCAATCCAAAAAACGCAAAACCGAAACCTTAAACGACACCGTTTCACTCACCCAACAAGACGCACTCAAAATCCTCCAACCACTCACAAAAGACCAACTCATATCCATCTTACAAACCCTCATCACCCATGACGTGGCAGCTTTATCAGCCGTTAGATCAATCGCAGACACTGACCCATCTCACCACAAGCTTTTCATACGTGGCATTGGTTGGGACACCACTACAGCCACCTTAAAATCTGTTTTTGAGCAATACGGTGAGGTGGAGGAAGGCGTTGTCATTGTCGATAAGGTTACGAATAAGTCGAAAGGGTATGGTTTGTTACATTTTAAAATATAGATGTGCTGTTTAAGGCTTTGGTTGAACCTAGTAAGAAAATTGATGGTAGGATCACTGTCACCCAGTTGGCGTCTGCTAAGGATAGTACGGCGAGTAATGTGGATGGTAGGAAGGTTTATGTAGGGAATGTGCCCTGGGAAGTTAGGAGTGAGAGGTTGTTGGAGTGTTTTGCCGCGTTTGGGGAGATTGAGGAGGGGCCGTTGAGGTTTGATAAGCAGTCTGGGAGGGATAAAGGGTTTGCGTTTTTTGTTTATAAGAGTGAGGAGGGGGCCAGGAGGGCGGTGGTTGATTCGGTTAAGAGTATTGATGGGCATCAGGTTATGTGTAAGATGGCGGTGGATGGGAAGAAGGGGAGAGCGGGTGGTGGGGTGATGTCGCCGCGTGGTCCAGTGCCGGGGATTGTGAATACAGGTAGATTCTTGACTCTATGTTTATTCAATAGTGGCTATGTTTGATGTTTGTTTTATAATAGCGTTTGATAGCATAGTTGTAGCTGTAATTATAAAGTGTAAATTGATAGTTAAGCTAAACTCTTCTTTTATTAGCGTTTCATATTGCCGAGTTGGTAGAGGGGCTATAATTCCAAAAGTGATGTCTTTACCCGGTTGATTCCATGTGGTATGAATCCATTTGGCGGGTTAAACCCCATGGGTTAGTGGCCTAAAGGTCGGTAACCAATTTTTACAAAAACAAAAATGGAACGTTTAAAAAAATCCAAGTCTAACGTAGCATTATATCTAAATGCTAAAAGGCTCCAAAAAGTCTTGGGCCATAACACAAACAGTGTTTATTTGTTTAACTGCTAATGAATTTACTTATTAGAATGACCGTATTTACTATAAGTTATGATGGATTACAGGGTGGGAGAACATCTATAGTGGTTATCCAGTTGGCTTCTTTGCTACCGCATCAAAATAGCACTTCAGGAACTGGTAGTGGTCCAGGCTATGTAACCTGGTTGCCACCTTCAGGAACCGGTAGTGGTCAGGCTATGTAACCAGGCCACTTCACCACAGTAGTAATGGGTATCCTGCTGGTACTGGATACAACAATGGTGGATATGCTAGTGCGGTGGCTGCTGCTACGCCGGAGTATCCTGGGCAGAATAGTTATAGGCCTCTTATGAACAGATTGCCTCCAATTCAAGGGGGATTTGCTGACAGTGGAAACTATGGTCCATCTTCAGGCTACCCAACACAACCTAACATGCCATCGGCTAGTCCAAGAGGTCCTCATAGTGGGATGTATCAGGTGGCAGGACGGGTATAACAAAGAATATGGGGGGCAAGTGCCCCCCATGCTCATCAAAAAATTTGAGAATTCAGTGTAATTTTTTTTAAATTTTGACCTTTTTTCGACAGTGCCCCCCTCTCAAAATCGCTAATTAACCCCATCAACATTCTAAACATAACATTTAACAATTTAAAACCTTATAAATCCTTTATCTCTAAGTAATAATACTCCATTTATCATTTCGATCACAGTTTTTCTTCAACATTTTGTTGTTATTATCAAAAAAAAAATTTTTTGCCCCCCACATGCCATTTTTCGGGCTTCGTCACTAAGGGTGGGCGTCCATATTATTGAGGTATTACGCGTTTTCTCTTTTGATTTTTTAATTTTGTTTCTGACTGCATCTATATATTCATGTGTGCATCATACCATCTAGAGTTATGCATATTTTCTCTTCTGATACGGTGGTAAACTTGTTTGCTTTGATTTTGTATAAGAATATGAGTCTTCATAAAGTTGACTACATTAATGTGTAAAGTTTTATGGTGTCACATTTGACGTCTCTTTGTTTGGTCGGGGCTTGCACATTACCTGCTCTTGGATCTATTTGCTTCTCTGTAATATGTTCTTTCTTTGTAAGTTGTAGCACCAAATGTGCCAGAATTTGTGCCTTCCTTGTTGTTTGTGAAGTGACATGCGGCCAAAAACAAGCTGGTTTGGCTTACAATGTCTTTCTTTTTTGAGTTTTTTTGGAGTCCATTGTGTCGTTTTTTGATTTTTATTTGGTTTTACTAATTTTGTTTGCCCTTTTACAATGGTTGGAGTTTGTTTTCTCAGAAGGTGCAAGGTAGATTTACTAAAATTTTGTATGGTTTTATCTTGTTAACTGGTTTGTGGTGTTAGAATTTGGAAGTAATGGATTTAGCTTAATGTGGATATTCAGTTCAGGTGTATGAGAGCTTGTTGGACGAAAATGCTTTAAATGGTTGTGCTGATTTCGTTATTGCTGTCAATGGTTGATAATTGGATTGCTGCTACTATCTCTGCCTATATGATGATTGTTTTCTAGTTTGTTTTTACTGAAGTAAATCTTTCATCTTTGTTGAGAACTTGTAACTTGTTATAGGAGCCCTATACGACATCATCTACTATAGCTTGTTCTATAATGCTTTTAGGAAAATAATAGCTGTTTGTTTATATGGAATATCTTCTCTTTGTTCGTATTTCTGTTATGTTTAAGTTTCCTTGTGGTTATGCTTTCACTTGTTCTTTTTTGGTATTATTTAGTTTTAAGCTACATTCTGCTAATTGCTACCTGAGATTCTGAAGGCTGAAATTTGATAGGAAATATGAGCTTGGATAATTTAGGGGGTGTTTGTCTTATGTTGGGGTTATTAGCTTAAGTAAAAATTTGAAAAGTCATAAGCTCATTGGGTTTTCAAAGTATTTAAGATCACAAGCTCAAGATGATAAGCTCATAAGCTACAAAATTGAGTTATTGGGTTTTCAAAATATATAGAAAGCTTGTAGGACCCAGTATAAGCTATGACAGACACCCACTTATGTATTATATGATCGTAATTGGCTCTTTTTTCACTGTTTGCATCATTTGTTTTTGTGCTCACATCCTGTCAAGTGGAATCTATGTTATGTGGGATACGTCATATATGATGTAACTAGGGTCTTTGAAGGATGTAAATGATTTTATTTGGCATTCTTCATGTGAAGATGATTGTTTGAATACAATATTCCTTGTGGATCTTTTTGAGATGGAAGCCACTTTTGAACTAAACATTATCAATGGTCTTGCCAATACTTTATCGGACACTGTTTTGCTTGATTATTTGAATGTAATTACATGAAACTTTTTGATACTAGGCAAGTTTATAAGTTCTGCTAAAGGTGTCTCATTGGACAAGCCTTGTTTAAAGAACAGTGTTTGATAAATACGTTATACCATGGTCAATGTAGAAGGCCCCTTGACCCTTCAATGTAATGGCAATAAGATATCAGGAGTTTTGTAGATTCTAGTTGATGACTCGGGGACTTTGGATTTACAATTAGCATGCTAATCTGTACTAATGCTAATCCTTGTTCACATTTTGAAAAATTGGAAATAAATAGAGGTACATGTGGGTTCTTGGTTTCCAGTGCTATCCAATGATACGATATTGCACATTGCCTTTTCATATGGGTTCTGTTAATTATGTAACGTGGAGGTATTTGTCATCTTCTTGTACTTGTTAATAGTTGAAATTGCTACAGGAACAAAGTATTTGAAGTCAATTAAAATATATTCATGGTGTTTTCCTTGGACATAAAAAGTGAAAAATTTTTATGCATTCTGTATGCTGACTTTGAACCACAATCTCTTAGCTATATGCGAAGGGGTTAAATCATGATATTATAGTTTATAATTGTTATTGCTTGCATCCAAGCTCTTCCACGTATTCTTTGTGTTAGCCATGTAGCGAGCATACTTCTCATATCATCATCACGTTTATCTGGAATTTTTCACATTGTTAGTCGACCCCAGTGTTTGATTTCTTTATAACATGATTTGCAAGATAGAACATTCATAATTTCATAGTATATACCATCAGCAGCACAACAATATTCTGTTGCCTGCACATTTATCATTTTCTGTTTCTTAAGTGTTCGTTACCATACAAAGTAATATTATATACTAGGATGCACAACTTTTATGTGTGAATTGTGGAACACTTTGAATAATTTACGACTTATTTAAATGTAGTGGTTGGTATGATATCTTTCTGCAAATTGTTAGTCTGTTACGGGTCGTGAGAACCGTGCAGCCATTACTGAATGGATTATTTTTTGAGAAAAAAAACTCTGGCAAACATGGTTTTGCGCTCTGGAATCCATATCCATGAAGGTTCTTGGATTGATCTCAGATCAACCTTCGCTGCTGCATGGAACAAGAGTGCTTGGTTTAACTCTTTTTGTGATAGCTACTACCAGCACGAGTCGGAATCTTCCTTTTAAAATAGATTATGTATATTACTATTTGTGTTCTTTAGGATGTGTTTTCTCTAATAGAACAGGTCTCATTTTGAAGTTTGTCCAACTTTGGTGGTTAAAAGGTAAAAACTAACCTGTCAGATTCTGGATCACTAAGGAACCAAGCAGAGTGAACCCTTACGAACTAGAGGTTTGCAAGTTGCGAAAGTATGCTTTGTGGATTGGCTAGCAAATGATTGTAATTCATTTTATTCAAAGTCATGTATCTAAATTGTAAGTATCTCTAACTTGCATGAAGAAAAAATCGATACCGAGTGCATAGCTTAGGACCCTATTCTTTTTGTTGCATAGTTTGTTTAGAGCTAAAAAAAGGCGATTGTAAAGATAAATGACAAAAGTGTTGTTACGTGTTTGGTAAACCTTTGGAAAGAATTTTGTAGTACGTTGTGCTTATTTTACGCAATGATTTAAAACCTGGTTTTTTAATCGACTCGGTTTAATCACCGGTTCACCGGGCCACCGGTTCAACCGGTTGAACCGTCGGGTCGAACCGGTTCTATACATATGTTTACTTTTTTCTAAATTTGATATATTTAATATGTAATGTTGCGTAATCTCTTAATTTATCCGTTTTATTTCCTACGTTCGATTGAAACCTATGAAAAATATTAAGACTCTACCTATAAGCTTTATTTTTAAGTTCTATATCTATTATAATATAGCACATATTTGCAATAATAATAAATTTATGAATCTAAGTTATAACAATTTATATTAAAACTTAATTGGTGTTTATAAGATAGTTTATAACTTTAATTTACTCATTTACAAGATTTTAACTAACAATAGTCTTCACCACTTCAACTTGTCAATTAAAATTAAAAAAAATCAATTAGAAAAAAAAGACTTTGTCATATTTTTGGGTTAAAAAGTCATGACCCGGCCGGGTTTATCAAACCGGGTCGACCTGAGTTAACGAAAAACCGGCAGTTCAAACCGGTTCTCAAACAAGCAAAAACCCGGTCTCATCCGGCCCGGTCTTCGAGCCGGTTCACGGTTTAACCGGTTGAACCGGCCGGGTCAACCCTGGTTTTAAAACATTGATTTTACGCTCATTAAATTAATAGCTTTGGATTAAGGTGCTTCCAAGTTGATTTGAGGGACCCAATTTTCTTTTCGAATGTGAGGTTCATATCAACTTGAGAAATCTCAATCCAATTGACTTACCAACTTAATTTTCCTAAAAGTACGACATGGCGATGTTAATTTACATACGGAAAATGATTCGCATATTAAAATTTTCGATCGAGACACTCTAATCTATACATTAAAACTGTGATATTATATTTTGCTTAACCGATTGTACATAAAGTGAAAAAATCAAAACCTCATGTAGCTTCATAGTGTTTTATTATATGTAAAAAATTTACACTTCATTGATTTGTGTTAACAAAAGCGATGCTAAGACTTTTTGAACATCAATGAAAACATATTTATATTTTTAAGCGTCTACTTTCTCGTAAACGCATAATAACCCCTTAGTTAACATTACAAAATCATTAATTATCCAATAATACGAAAGAGCTGAAAAAAATCTAATTATAAGAAAAAAGATAAAAAAATGGATAAAGTGTAAGCAACTGTTAAATTTACTAGTTGGTCACTAGGCCGGCTGAGGGTGGGTGGGCTGGGCGGAATCCGCCCAAGACATCAACAAGTAGGGGCATCAAATTTTTGTGTGTAAATAGGTTTTATGTGATGACGATGGTGTTGTGATGATAAAGTAGAACGGAAAACAAGTCCAAAAATGAAAGAGTAGTCTACATTCTAGCAACAAAAAATAAGATCAAATTCTTAAAATAGACTAGTGTGACTGACCAAGTGTGCGACTCTATCGAATTCTTAAACAAAGGCTTTTTATTTTTTTAATAGAAAAAGAAAGTAATAGAGAGGGAGTAAACAAAAAAATAGAATAGAATAGAAACGAACGTTAAAAAAGAGGAGGCGAATGAAGTCATTCATTTGTTTGAATAATGTTTTATAAAATTGGTGGATAATTTGTTAAATTGGGTATTGTATTCCGTTATTTAGTAAAGTATCATCTTCTTCAAGATCCATTTTCATGACGAAAGTCTCCACTTTCCCCATCCTAGTAACTTTAACCAACTTAAATTGTTGTTTTCAGGTATTAAATTTTTTTTACAATTACTGAGGAGTTTAATTCCTGTAAACTATTTCATTGCTTTATACGAGACCAACAAAACATCTCAGTAAACTCCTTTTTTTTATTTTTTTTCCTTTGGTCCAACAACTCATCATGTCGTAAGGCTTATTCTTTATATCCTATTACATTCGACTGTATATTTTTATACTCAGCCACCCATTTACGTATTTCCTTCTTTAATATTTGAAGTTCTTTTGAATCTAATAATCCCGTTGCTATCAACAGAATAAAGTAGTTCAGGTGGAGTAATAACTTTGGATCGAAACCAGGAATAGAGATCCAAGAATGGTATAACAATGGCGTAGCTCCCAAATCAACGAGCATCTCCGGAGTAAAATGGGATGTCCGGAGAGGTGTCTTCTAGACAAATCACTTAAGATATGAGGAACAAGGAAAGAAAACCATTGTCACCAAGAAACGATCTAATTTACTCATTTTAGATACCGAAGGTGAGCCCATGTAATAGGTACCATTAATTGAAACTTCATTAAAGACCTGCATTAGAAATTAATTGAAATAAACGAACAAGCTCCTTGAGCAGAAAAGTAGACACCATCTATCCTCTTTAATCTAACTTCGTGAAATCTCCCATCACCATAACTCCCCATTCCACTGATTGATAAGAGAAGCAATGAAATCCCATAGATGACATTTAGAAGCGTATGATTGAGGAGCATAGACATATATAATTAATAATTGAATCTTCCTTGGAATCCACGTACCATACAAAGCAAAAAAATTATCGGAAATAATATGGTGGTTTTTGTGAAAAACATTGGAGTCCAAACACATAAATGCACCTGAGTACCTAGTGCTTCACTCTTGATATGATCAAACTGATAGTAAAATATAAAAAAATATATATATATAAAATAATTACCTAGAAATATTTAACTCCCAAATCAGAATACCTTCCTTCTTGTTTCTTGAAGAGACAAGAAACTAATTTATGCTTAGTAGTTACTCCCGAGCATTTTTTTTGGCCTTGGAACCGAGGCCTTGTATATTTACAGGATAAACAATTCATCGAAAACACTTCTATGCCTCTTTCGATCCATGATCTTCTCCATCTCCTGGTGCATCCATAATAGCTAAAGCCATAGTTTGACCTACCTTAATCATGTCGTCAAAAAATTCTAATATAGAGCATCCCTCCTTTGAATGTCCTTGGGATAACTATACCATCTGACTGAATGTTATTATCAGATTTTCTACTCTTTATCAAAAAAAAACGGCGAAACTACACGATCAGAATTATGATAGAACAAATTCATTCTTCCTCTTAGACTTATTATGCTTCTTGTTCAAAGTATCATTAATTTTTCAGGTGTAAACTGGGGGCGGATAATGGGATGCTTAGACTCCATGCCAGAATTACTGACTTTACTTTTTATGCCTATTAGTAAATCGTAAATATTGAAAGGGTCTTTAGACAACCTTCATTTCATTAAGTGGTCTGATAAACTTAATTATCATGTTTTGTGCGTCCCATTATCCCCGAAAAAAGTATAGAGAATGCTTCACTATCACTCTCATTCTCCTTCGTTGTTAAAGTATTATCAAAACATTAATGTCTGCTTCATTCTTAATTGATTCGTCATCTGAACAATAACACTCGGGAATTCTTTAAAAAGGACGGGGACCAAACAAACAGCTCCTTACCTCGAATCTGAAAAACCTTCCCTTTTACAATGATCTTAAAACTGTCAAGGATGTTATTAGCATGTTTTGTCTTGATACATAGGCGTTTCTGAGCAAAGAGGTCTTCATTACCATCTTCTAATTCCATGACCTCTCCCTATTGAGAACCTATCTTATGAAAAGTAGCATGAGACCACGCATGTAGATGGTACTCCTCTATATCGACCCAAACAATACCGATCACTGGCAAACAATATAATTTCGAGCATTACATAACCGAACAAAACAAGAAGCAACCCCGTATGTTTTCATGAATTTAAGTTTTGTTTGTGCTGGAACCTAACTTATCATAAACCATAATCTCTCTAAGTAACGATCTCAATATTCCATGAACCTCATTATGTAACAACACACTTAGGTTATTAATAGATGAAAATTGTCTAACATCCCCCATGACAAAATTGTCTAGATCTCTTGCAACCATGCACGAATCATCTAAGACCAAAGCTGGCGACAAAGCAAGTGGTAAATAGCGAGACGAAAACACCCTTCACAACAGAAACACAATGCGTAGTGTGGAGCAACATGATTGAACTTATGAGGGAAACGTTTTAAAGAATATGAACACGATCAAGCGAGCCACGTTAGCTTGTAAATGCTTACGTCTTGAATCATAGCGTGCATTGGTTTCTAACAAGCCTCTCCAGTTATCTACTTTGATAACGGAACAAAAGCAAAACCTTTGAGAAGGCTTTAGACATTACGATTTCGTATAAAACGTTCCACACCATCCCATATGATTGACATAGTACCCAAAGATCTTTCGAGGTTGTGACATCAGGAAAATTAGTGATGAAGATGGATTTGGAAATTAAGCGGGTATGATCCGCGTTACTACGATATTTAAAGGCCATGAGCAGACAATAGAAGTATTTTAGATTGAAGGGAGTCAGTAGAATTTGATTAGATGGGTTATTTAATTGTGGGTAAGGTTAATTGAATAAGGGGGATCACCGATTAAGATTTGATGATCGCGTCATTACTTGGTTTCTTTTATTTTGGGATTATGAATCTAAAGACCACCCGACTATTAAACATTTTTCTTTTAGGTCACTATTATATAAAAATTAACTTTTAAGCCATCATTTTGTGTGTTTGCTTTCGTTTATATCAATTTTGGATAATTTTTTGTCAACAATCTTTGAAACACAAAAATAAGCTAAAATTAACATATAAAAACAACACAAATAACACTTGAGATGTATAATATCAATTTTAGCCATTATTTAAGTGCAACATTATTTAATTGAAAGTGATCTATGAAAATTTAGCTAATGTTTTACGTCTCATATTATAATTTTATTATTTTGATATGTTAAAGTTAGCTTTAATCTTGAAATTGTACAAATTTCCCGCAAAAATATATGAATGTGATTGGTATAAACGAAAACAAACACGTATTTGAATCTCCAATAAGATAGTTTAAACAAATGGGTAGCCTAAAAGCTAAATATTTAATAGTTAGACGGCCTCTGAATACATAATTCTTTTTATTCTTCCCTTTCAAGATAGCCTCATTTATACCTATCCAACGATATGGTAGTTTATATACTAAATGCTATTACGTTAGTTTTACAGGTCGCGTTTATGAAAATGTTGATCCACATAGCGTATATTACCTGTAAAAAATAGAATGAAATGTTGTTAGTAGATGTAATCTGGGTGCTCGGTCCAGGTTATTGGTTAACACAAGTAGCTTATAGTACATAACAAAAAGGGCGGCTACTTTTTACCTGTTTAAGTTTGAGCTATTTTTTATAGATTACGTGCTATAAATAAAAAATAACCCGAATTGACCCATTCTAGCATGGACATAATCATAACCTGAATATTATGGGTGCAAAGGATGCATGTTTTCTGGACTCATGGCTGCCAGTTTTAGAATCGTCATTCTGATTCTTGATTTTCAAAGATTGAATATCTGCATCATTTCCATACGAATAATCGTTGCTCAAATCAGCTTCATAATCCTCAAATATAAGGAGGGCGTTGTTTTCTTTAGTGACTTCACGGACAAAGTTCTAAAATTCGGGTGTTGGTGTAATGAACCCGGAATTCCTAACAACTAGTTCGAGAATAACTACAACAATTTCACCTTTGTGGGTTTTGGAAAGCTCTTCAACAAGTGTCAAAATAAGCGCTAAAAGGCAAATAAGCTCGTAAGCCAGATATAAGCCGCATTTAAACATGATGTAACATTGAAATAAATAACTAGTAACAAATTAAGCTTTATTTGACAAGTATAAAAATAAAAGTAAAAACCTTAGCAATTGCGTTACTGCAATATATATACAACCAAGCATATATGTGAGAACTAAACACCTAGTGCATCTTAGTTGACAAGCAAGTGCATCATATATAACGAGGCACATGAACACATTTCCGCACATAATATAACCTATATGTACCCAAAATCAGCCATATACGCGACAGTTGGACACCTACTGCATCACAGTTCAAAATCAAGTGCATAATACGTATGACCAAGCAAACAAACATATTTCAACACATAATGCAACCTACGCGTAACCTAATTCAGCTTTATACATGACAACTGAACACCTATTGCATCATAATTCAAAACCAAGTGCATCTTTCATACAACTAAGAGAATACAATAATAAATTAGATACCTAATACATTACAAGCTTTTTCCTACAACATCACAAACAAGAGAATACTATAATAAATTAGATACCTAATGCATTACAAGCTTTTTTCTACAACATCACAGACATGAGATTAAAAAAATAAATTAGATACCTAATGTATTACAAGCTTTATTCTACAACATCACAGACAAGAGAATACAATAATAAATTAGATACCTAATGCATTACAAGCTTTTTCCTACAACATCACAGACAAGAGAATACAATAATAAATTAGATACCTAATGCATTACAAGCTTTTTTCTACAACATCACAGACAAGAGAATAAAAAAATAAATTAGATATCTAATGCATTACAAGCTTTATTCTACAACATCACAAACGAGAATACAATATTAAATTAGATACCTAATGCATTACAAGCTTTTTTCTACAACATCACAGACAAGAGAATACATTAATAAATTAGATACCTAATGCGTTACAAGCTTTTTCCTACAACATCACATATAAGATAATACAATAATAAATTGGATACCTAATGCATTGCAACCTTTTTTCTACAATATCACAGATAAGAGAATAAAAAAATAAATTAGATACCTAATGCATTACAAAGTTTTTTCTACAACATCACTGACAAGAGAATACAATAATAAATTGAGATATCTAATGCATTACAAGCTTTATTCTACAACATCACAGTCAGGAGAATAAAAATAAATTAGATACCTAATGCATTACAAGCTTTTTTCTACAATATCACAGATAAGAGAATAAAAAAATAAATTAGATACCTAATGCATTACAAAGTTTTTTCTACAACATCACTGACAAGAGAATACAATAATAAATTAGATACCTAATGCACTACAAGCTTTTTTCTACAACATCACAGTCAGGAGAATAAAAAATAAATTAGATACCTAATGCATTACAAGCTTTTTTCTACAACATCAGTATTTAAATAACATACTGCCTCAATTAGTCTATTAATTTTTCTAATTAAACTGAAAAAATAAAACACTAATTAAGTATAATAAAATTAACAAAAAAATGCAGCAATAATTTGAGGCTTCATAGATCAACTCACAATCGGTTTGAGAGAATTAGTGTGTGAAACTATTGCATGAAATTAGTGTGTGAAAAGTATGTGTGACGATGGGTTTTGTTCGTATAACTATTGGCAGTGACGATGGTTTTTTTTCCTTCCTATTTTGCACTATTATAAAATGAACTTTGAAGTTTCACTTATTTACAAAATAGGGACCGCCTTTTTTTATTTTTTTGATCTATGGATTTTTGATCCAAGGGCTAGGATCTTCTCCTACTCTTTTTATTATAAACATTCTTTTATAATACCCTAATAATAATAGTAATAATAATAATAATAACTTTTTGATAATGAAAATACTGAATTCTAAGAAATTGTAAACATTCCTTCCATTTGGCCATGGAATGTTGAATTCCACATAGGTAGGATTTTTAACGATTTACATTTCATTTCATTGCCCACCAAACACATTGAGGAATGGAATTCAAATTATGAATTCCTTGAATCTGCCAACCAACCACGTTATGGAATGGAATAAAATTCTAATTCCTTTAGAATCCTGGAGAATCCGCGAACTAAACGGGGCCTAATTCTTATCACTGTTTTAATCGGTTCTTGTGGATGAAGAAAATGGTTTTTGCTTTTGGTGTAAATAAATCTTTTATATAATAAAAGAATTACATCATTTTGGAGTTTTCCATCAAATTGAATCATATGAATTTAAAAATTAGACCAATCAGAACGCTTGATTTTGCCACGTAGGCAAAATCGTATGATCTGATTGGTCAATAAAAAGTCAAAATTAACTCGATTTGGTCAAAATTAAAAATTTGTGGTGGAGAAATATAACGAGAAAAAAATACATAAAAATATATGTGTCAAATTTATGAAGAAAAAATAATGAAAAAAGTGGAGGTAATTAATAAAAATTTAGTGATTTTTAATTTTAAATAAATTATATGGAGTTATGTGTAAATTTATAAATTTACATGTTTACGAAATAAATAGGCGTTGTAAAATGTTTTTTTAGCAAAGTAAGCTAGCACTAGACGGTCATGAGCACCGCAACGATCTCTAGGCATATAGCTTCGTTGGTATTTTTGGATTGTAGGATTAGATGCTTGATTAACCAAAGCAGAGTATGTTAAAAAATAGGAGAGTAAACTATTCACTTCCGTTTCATCATCCGTATCATCGAAAAATAAACACTCGGAATTAATTTGAGGCATATTGTTTGTAGTGTGTGTTTTTGATAAAAAGTGTATATGTGAGTGAAAATAGGAAAAAAGATGTTGGGTTTTATAGAAAATAAAGGGATAATTTTTTTTAATATGAAACGGCTTCATTTACTCGGTCTTCTACACGACCCAAACAATTGCAAAGGTTGGGGGGACTAGTCTAGTTCGGTCGAGGTAATGAGACGACCGGCCTTAGTTGTTTCCACATAGGACGACCGACCAAAGGTCGACCGATCGAAGGTCGACCTTACCATTACATTCAGTCTCTTTTAATGCTTAATGAACGAACATAAATGAACCTGAATAATTTTATTTTATTAATAAATGAACATGAATAAGAAAATTTGTTTGTTTTACCGTCTATTTATCTGGTTAAAATTAAACCGTATATAAATAAGGCTTCGTCCGATAAATTTGGAGCGGTCTATTTACTAGTCCATGTGTATGAAAATCATAATGGACTTTCTGTTGATCATATAAATGAGTTTTTGAATTTTATGTTTGTGTGCTTAAATCACTAAACTTATAAAAAAGGTTTGTTTTATCTTTTTGATAGTATTAAACAAAAATAGTTGTAAACCGTTAACCGTAAGTAAATAGCTACTCGTATATATTATAAGTTGTTAACTAGTAGCTCGTAACAATAGTATCATCTTTTTGAATAAAAGTTAATGATAGCCGTAACTATAATATGTTAAATGACATAAAAGAGCACACTTATTACAGGCAGATAACTCGTTATATAAAATATTTTATGGTCGTTTGGGATTAACTTCAAAGATTGGGTCATTCTAACTTTCTTGGTTGTTTTGATAGAAATGTCATTATTCTTAGTTTTTATTTTGTTGTTAAAATTATTACTTTCTTATAAAAACTAACAAACCGTATAGAAAAGATAGACTGACAGCAATGGTGGCCACAAACTTGACCAAGTAGCCATGTCATCTCAGCATCAACTCAGCTAGACCAAATGCTTGTAGTTAAACGACCACAATCACAAAAACAAAACACACTCCACAAAAAATAAATAACTCACGCACACAACCTCACTCAATTCTTTTGGTCGGCCAAGCAACCCTTCAATACATTCTTTGGATGTGGGACGCGTTCTCTTTAGTCTCCGTAAAGGGAGGGACGCGGTCGACATTGGGGGACCGACCAATCATTCGGTCGCCACTACGTTTAGTCTTACATAAAACCTGTCATAAATAAATTATAGCAAAAGGAAAATATGTTGTTGCAAATAAGTGAATAACTGCAAATTGTTCCCAGATTTTCCTTTTGTTCCATGATAAATGAAAGAGAAAAAACATTATGGTCTCGAAAGAGGTTGAAATAAAAGACATAGCAATAAAAACGTGTATAAACAGAGCATGGATATGTAATTTTCCAACGAAAAAGCTTCTACTCCCTCCGTCCTATTTTTATTGTTCACGTTTCTTTTTTGGGATGTCCCAATTTAATTGTTCACTACTAAAAATAGATAGAGAAGTTTAATCAAGTTTACTATATTACCCTTGTTTGAAATTATTATTACAAACTTTTAAAAAGACTTTAATTAATTAGCTAAGGGTAAAACTGTCATTCTGCCAAAAAGTAAGAAAGAGAAAGCAATAATAAATGCATTTTTCTTAAATTGTGTGTTTTTTGTCGGATGACAAAATTTTTGAGACGGAAGGAGTATCATTTTTGAACGCTGGTTACTAGAGCGTTTGAATTTGGAGCTAGTTATTAAATTAAATGCTTTAATAATTTACTTGGTTAGGTTGGTTGCAAAACCTTATAGCTACTATAGCTTCTTTGTAATATTTTCTAGCTTCTGCTATTGTTAATATAATGCCGCCGTTCAAAAAATAATAATGCTTTCATTTTTCCACACCAAACAAGGCTTTTTTTTAAAGAAAAGTGTTACATTCACACAATGTTTACAAAAAATCTTTCACAAAAATGCATTGCCTTTGTTCGTGTTTTATGTTTTATCATGTCAATAACATACTCTGTAGTTTCATTCGTGTGACCTTAGTTAACTCAAGTAACAAAATAGTCAATACCGTTAAATAGAGCAATATATAATTTATTTATTTTTAAACAAATAGAGCAATATAAATTAAAAGCACCGGGTACCTTTGTGCCGTTGGGTTGGTGCCATAGGAAAAAAGTTCTGTCACGTCAGCAAAAACCCTTATGGCATCAGAATTCCTTTGACACCACAATTTGTGCCGTATCCCGTGACACCAGAAAATGTGCTGTTATTGGACATTTTTTTTTCATTTACATAAAATAAAACATACACAATATAACTAAAATAAACTTCATTAAAATTAAAACACTTTACATTTTGCGGTGGATATAACGCCTGAATTCGTGCTTTTTTTTTCATTTATATAGTGTAAGAAAAACACTATGAGGGACTAATAATGTCAACTTATATAACAATAAGGTTTAAAATAAAAAAATAAATTTTTTATTTATTTATTAATATAGCATTTTCTTCATAAAGCGTCTTCTTCCATGCTGCGCCTTTATCTGCATAAAAATCAAATACAAAAACACAAACACAAAGAAAAAATCCAACTGCGATGGCTGGTCACCACGGCGCAAACGGCCATGGCGCCAGCATCGGTATAGTGCTCCATATAAAAGATATGGCTGGAGGCCATGACGCCAAGCCATAACACAACGTACCTTGTGCTATAAAACAAAAGTATGTTTACTCATACCTACATTAAATAATGATTTATATTGAATGATCTAACTTTGAATAAACAACCATTTAATTAAAAAAAAGCAATCAACTTTTTTACATGTATCGATTTGATTCGTGAATTAAAAAGTGTTTCATTTTATGTAAAAGACTTTTATGTTTTGTTCTAAAATGTTTTAAAAACCGGGTTGACCCGGCTCGGAAACCGGTCCGGATGAGACCGGGTTTTTGCTTGTTTGAGAACCGGATTGAACCGTCGGTTTTTCGTTGACCCGGGTCGACCCGGTTTGGTAAACCCGGCCGGGTCATGACTTTTTATCAAAAAAATATAACAAAATCTTTTTTTCTCAAGGATTTTTTTTAATGGATAAATTGAAGTGATGAGTACTATTGTTAGTTAAAATCTTATAAATGAGTAAATTAAAGTTATAAATTAATGAATTCAGCTGTTTAAAAAAAAAAATCCCCATATGCTTTTGAGTCTGTGTGATGGTGGGTTCAATCCCTGTGAATTATTCGGGCCAAAAGGTCGAATCATGGCTACTAAAAAAAGAAAAGAACAAGAGCTAATATGTTCTTCATTTGTTTATTCTTGATACCAACCTTATCCAAATTCTACATCTATAAACCCCTGTAAAAATATTTGTTGTTTTGTTATATAATCACTCCTTTTACGGCTCTTTGAGATAAAATTATAATAATGTTTGGACAAAGGTTTATATAGTGGGCTTAATGCCTTACGCTTTATATTTATAAATGTTTATAAGGACTTATTATTTTTGCTTATGATTTTGATGAATTATATGATCCAGTTAAGCTTCTTGCCTTAACTTGATAAGCTAATAGACCCAAAATTTATCTTTTGAACTTTTTAAATAAGTTCATATATAATATAAACTAGTAACGTATACACTCACTAGTCCCAATATCTATTAAAACTTTTCATTTTAATTAACTCTATCGCATGGACATACTTGTTAGAGGAGCTTACAAAACGTATATTAAATTTGATTTCTTCAACCAAAGTACACTAAACATTACTCCTCTTACAAATTCACAACAACCTTATTATCTAGTTTAGGAGATGATACGTACACCACTATCATGCATCATCTGATCACCGGTATAATTTAGTGGTGCGCATATCACCTCCCCTACATATATTAAGGCATGCATTTTCTTCTTCAAAGTTAGAGTGTTTGATCACTTTGAATTTTGTCCAAAAAGATGGCGTGGCATGTACATGACGATTGTCATTATTGAAATATGTGTTCTTGGAAATATATATTTACTTTCAGTAAAATCTCATTACTTTGTCTTATAATTTATTGACACATTTGATATAATACAAAACCCATAATTTTATAAGTAAATTATTCAAATTTCCCACCAACAGTCGATGTGATGAATTATAGGATATGGTCACTAATTTTCCCTTGCTTTAACATATCAACATATTATAGATGTATCATCACCAACCTCTAAACCATCCAGACGAATAAGGAAGAAATGTATTTGTTTTCTAACCTTATCATTTTCGTCCTTGTTTTCATCACCTGTTTAAGGTTTACTTTTTAATTTAATAATTTGGTATATGAGATTTGAAGGGAAATGAGAAAAACCAAACAAAGGAAATTTATTTGCTTTTCTTGTTTTCAGTTTTTTGCTTTGATTTTCACAAACTCGATAATATAATGTAAGGACTAATCCCAAAATTTACAACAAGTCTATGAAGAAGAAACCAATAAAGGTTTCTGGAGAAGGCTCCTATAAGAGAACGAAAAAAGATGTAGCTGGTTTAGTGATAGGGTTACTATTTGAATGTTTTACGAATAAACACTACTATAGTATTTACTTATGATTAATGTTTCAAACTTTATTTGCGGGTATTCTTCCCATTCAATTTAAATGAAAAACCATTGGACTTTGGGTGAAGTTAACCTTAGAGTATGTCGTGGAGCTTGATTACATATGATAGTCTCAATAATTCAAAGGCTATTTTGAAGAAAACAGTTGAGAAACTCCAAAAGAAACTCATATCGTTCTTAAAAAATATAAAATACTTTGAACACAAGAGGAAGCACATCAAAGAAAAGTTTAATCATCATCGTAAAAAGGTTTTTCTAAACAAATTAATGACTTTGATTGTGGGGTGCATGTTTGTATGTTCGTGGAGAGGCTGCCAGTAATAAGTCAGTAAAATCATGTAGAACCGGTAGAGACACTGCTTAAGAGTACCAAAAAAAAGGTCAATCACTTCTGCAAGTTTAAAGTTGTCCATTAATGAATCACTAGAATAAGTGCAACTAGCCAAGAAAACTTCTTGGAGTTATCAAAATTATAAGGCTCTCTGTAATTTTGATAACTCCAAGAAGTAATTTTGATAACTACAAAGAAGCTTTTTTACCTGTTGCACTTAATTCTAATGACTCATTAGTGGAACGATTCGCCATCTGTTTCCCAGGGTACAACGTTCAAAGCTGTTGTATAGCCGAACCTGATATACTTGCCTGAAATATCACGGAAAACAGAGTGCTTCTCATCGAAAAGACTGCTGGAAAACTTGTTAATGAAGCTTTTCTCTCTTGTGTGTTTTTCTTGTTGTGTCTTGGAATAGTTTAGATTGTCATCTATTTATACACATTCATATGCATTGTGTAATGGTGCAATCAATGTCAATTAATTCCTTAATAATGATCCATTAATTTTCTGTTATAAACCTTTGAGTCAAATAATAACCGCAAATTAAATTGTCAATTAATGACCCATTAATTTACAGTTATAACATTTGAGTCAAATAATAACCGCCAATTAAATTGTCAATTAATGACCTATTAATTTGTAGTTATAAACCTTTGAAGCAAAAGGGTCAGTCCTGTCAGGTTCGTCGGTCTAGGCCGAACCGGAACGAGAACAAAAAATGAGCAAAAGGGTAAATCAAAATATGTTCGGTCAGAGTTTTTCAAAAAAATATAATTATTTAACCACTCAAAGGTGGCTTATTGGCAAAAGAATTGTGGTTATCATTCTAAAAATGTGTGAGGTCTCAAGTTTAATTTCTTCTAGGTGCAAACAACTTTGAAGTGACCACACCAACCTCTTGAAAAGAGAGAGCTTTACCTAGTTTGAGTATGTGTGGGTTTAGGTTCAAACCCCGTGAATTAGCCATACAATGTGTCAAAAACCACGATTACCAAAAACAATAAAAAGAAATATGTTCGATCCAAATATGACAATTTTTTCAATCCGCGTTCTATAATACTCAACCCTCCTTAGTCCTTTCTAGTATACTAGCAAGGTACCCGCGCGTTGCGGCGACGGGTACCCTGTAACATAATTTTCAGGGAACAATATTTTTAATTTTATGTTTTTCTTACAACGTCATATCGGAAAACGACAAGTTAAGGTTTTAGTAAGTTTATGTAATTGGTTATGTTTGATTTATGTTTTACTCGGTTATAGCTTGTTTATATTGTACAATGTGAAAAATATTATTGTACTTTTGAGTAATGGGGTGTTTTTAAAATAGTATTAATTATGTGTTTTAATGTATTTGTGCATTAAAATGTTGTAAACCTATTTTTCTAACTTGTATGGCTATTACTTAAATGTTGTACTTAATTTTTTGGCATTAATAAGAGAATGTAATAATATTTATTATTGTTTGTATTAAAAGTTATTCAATATGTTTTAATAGTTGTATTATTTAATTTTTTTGCATTAATGACGAAAGAGATTCTAATCTATATCTTTAATTGTTTGCATTAAAGGTTGTAAAGTGTGCTAAAAAATTGTATTACTTAATTTTTTTATAATTAATGAAGAAAGAGATACTAATCTCTTTTATATTATAGATGTGCTTTTGGAAACCATTAATATAGCCTAATCCAAACTTACTTCCATAAATATTGGCCCAAACATAATCTAACAAAAAGCCCAACCACATGCAAAAGCCTATATAAACACAACCCACCCCAAATCTTAAATCATTCATTCAACAAAAAAAAAACATCCGTCGAAAAACGTTTGACGACAGACAACATCTATCTCCTAGGGTTTCAACAAACAAACAACAATGGAGGACATGATTAACCAATCCAAAAAACGCAAAACCGAAACCTTAAACGACACCGTTTCCCTCACCCAACAAGACGCACTCAAAATCCTCCAACCACTCACAAAAGACCAACTCATATCCATCTTACAAACCCTCATCACCCATGACGTGGCAGCTTTATCAGCCGTTAGATCAATCGCAGACACCGACCCATCTCACCGCAAGCTTTTCATACGTGGCATTGGTTGGGACACCACTACAGCCACCTTAAAATCTGTTTTCGAACAATACGGTGAGGTGGAAGAAGGCCTTGTCATTGTCGATAAGGCTACGAATAAGTCGAAAGGGTACGGTTTCGTTACTTTTAAACATAAAGATGGTGCTGTTAAGGCTTTGGTTGAACCTAGTAAGAAAATTGATGGTAGGATCAATGTTGCCCAGTTGGCGTCTGCTAAGGATAGTACGGCGAGTAATGTGGATGGTAGGAAGGTTTATGTAGGGAATGTGCCTTGGGAAGTTGGGAGTGAGAGGTTGTTGGAGTGTTTTGCCGCGTTTGGGGAGATTGAGGAGGGGCCGTTGGGGTTTGATAAGCAGTCTGGGAGGGCTAAAGGGTTTGCGTTTTTTGTTTATAAGAGTGAGGAGGGGGCCAGGAGGGCGGTGGTTGATTCGGTTAAGAGTATTGATGGGCATCAGGTTATGTGTAAGATGGCGGTGGATGGGAAGAAGGGGAGAGCGGGTGGTGGGATGATGTCGCCGCGTGGTCCAGTGCCGGGGATTGTGAATACAGGTAGATTCTTGACTCTATGTTTATTCAATAGTGGCTATGTTTGATGTTTGTTTTATAATAGCGTTTGATAGCATAGTTGTAGCTGTAATTATAAAGTGTAAATTGATAGTTAAGCTAAACGCTTCTTTTATTAGCGTTTCATATTGCCGAGTTGGTAGAGGGGCTATAATCCCAAAAGTGATGTCTTTACCCGGTTTGATTCCATGTGGTATGAATCCATTTGGCGGGTTAAACCCCGTGGGTTAGTGGCCTAAAGGTCGGTCACCAATTTTTACAAAAACAAAAATGGAACGTTTAAACAAAATCCAAAAGCTAAACGAAGCATTATATTCTAAATGCTAAATGCTCCAAAAAGCTCGTGGCCAAACACAACCAGTGTATATTTGTTTACTGCTAATTGAATTTACTTATTAGAACTGACCGAATTATATAATGTTATGATGGATTACAGGTGGGAGAACATCATATAGTGGTTATCCAGGTGGGCCTTCTTTGCTACCTCATCAAAATCCGCCACCTTCAGGAACTGGTAGTGGTCCAGGCTATGTAAACCAGGGGCCACCTTCACACAGTAGTAATGGGTATCCTGCTGGTACTGGATACAACAATGGTGGATATGCTAGTGCGGTGGCTGCTGCTGCGCCGGAGTATCCTGGGCAGAATAGTTATAGGCCTCTTATGAACAGATTGCCGCCAATTCAGGGGGGATTTGCTGACAGTGGAAACTATGGTCCATCTTCAGGCTACCCAACACAACCTAACATGCCACCGGCTGGTCCAAGAGGTCCTCGTGGTGGGATGTATCAGGGTGGGCAGGGACGGATGTGTAGCAAGAATATGGGGGGCAAGTGTCCCCCATGCTCGTCGAAAATTTTGAGAATTTAGTGTAATTTTTTTTAATTTTGACCTTTTTTCGACAGTGCCCCCCGCTCAAATCTCAAATTGCCCCCCACTCACATACTAAAACATAACATTTAACACTTTAAAACCTTATAAATCCTTTATCTCTAAGTAATAATACTCGATTTATCATTTCGATCACAGTTTTTCTTCAACATTTTGTTGTTATTGTCAAAAAAAAAATTTTTTTGCCCCCCACATGCCATTTTTCTGGTTCCGTCACTGAGGGTGGGCGTCCATATTATTGAGGTATTACGCGTTTTCTCTTTTGATTGTTTAATTTTGTTTCTGACTGCATCTATATATTCATGTGTGCATCATACCATCTAGAGTTATGCATATTTTCTCTTCTGATACGGTGGTAAACTTGTTTGCTTTGATTTTGTATAAGAATATGAGTCTTCATAAAGTTGACTACATTAATGTGTAAAGTTTTATGGTGTCACATTTGACGTCTCTTTGTTTGGTCAGGGCTTGCACATTATCTGCTCTTGGATCTATTTGCTTCTCTGCAATATGTTCTTTCTTTGTAAGTTGTAGCACC
The DNA here is from genome assembly GCA_026074375.1 of Tanacetum coccineum. NCBI lineage: Eukaryota > Viridiplantae > Streptophyta > Magnoliopsida > Asterales > Asteraceae > Tanacetum > Tanacetum coccineum. The sequence continues at coordinate 53,014 of BQNB010012845.1, forward strand.
AAGTGTGCCAGAATTTGTGCCTTCCTTGTTGTTTGTGAAGTGACATGCGGCCAAAAACAAGCTGGTTTGGCTTACAATGTCTTTCTTTTTTGAGTTTTTTTGGAGTCCATTGTGTCGTTTTTTGATTTTTATTTGGTTTTACTAATTTTGTTTGCCCTTTTACATGGTGGTGTTGTTTTCTCAGAAGGTGCAAGGTAGATTTACTAAAATTTTGTATGGTTTTATCTTGTTAACTGGTTTGTGGTGTTAGAATTTGGAAGTAATGGATTTAGCTTAATGTGGATATTCAGTTCAGGTGTATGAGAGCTTGTTGGACGCAAATGCTTTAAATGGTTGTGCTGATTTCGTGATTGCTGTCAATGGTTGATAATTGGATTGCTGCTACTATCTCTGCCTATATGATGATTGTTTTCTAGTTTGTTTTTAATGAAGTAAATCTCTCATTTTTGTTGAGAACTTGTAACTTGTTATGGGAGCCCTATACGACATCATCTACTATAGCTTGTTCTATAATGCTTTTAGGCAAATAATAGATGTTTGTTTATATGCAATATCGATTCTCTTTGTTTGTATTTCTGTTATGTTTAAGTTTCCTTGTGGTTATGCTTTCACTTGTTCTTTTTTTGGTCTATTAGTTTAGCAACATTCTGCTAATTGCTACCTGAGATTCTGAAGGCTGAAATTTGATTGGAAATATGAGCTTGGATGATTTAGGGGGTGTTTGTCTTATGTTGGGGTTATTAGCTTAAGTAAAAATTTGAAAAGTCATAAGCTCATTGGGTTTTCGAAGTATTTAAGATCACAAGCTCAAGATGATAAGCTCATAAGCCACAAAATTGAGTTATTGGGTTTTCAAAATATATAGAAAGCTCGTAGGCCCAACGTATAAGCTAAGACAGACACCCACTTACTGTATTATATGATGTAATTGGATCTTTTTTTCACATGTTTGCATCAGATGTTTTTTGTGCTCACATCATGTACAAGTGGTATCTAAGTTATGTGGATACGCATATATGATGTAATTGGGTCTCTTGAAGGATCGTAAATGATTTTATATGGCATCTTCATGTGAAGATGATTGTTTGAATACAATATTCCTTGTTGGCTCTTTTTGAGATGGAAGCCACTTTTGAACTAAACATTATCAATGGTCTTGCCAATACTTTATCGGACACTGTTTTGCTTGATTATTTGAATGTAATTACATGAAACTTTTTGATACTAGGCAAGTTTATAAGTTCTGCTAAAGGTGTCTCATCGGACGAGCCTTGTTTAAAGAACAATGTTTGATAAATACGTTATACCACGGTCAATGTAGAAGGCCCCTTGACCCTTCAATGTAATGGCAATAAGATATCAGGAGTTTTGTAGATTCTAGTTGATGACTCGGGGACTTTGGATTTACAATTAGCAGCTAATCTGTACAAAAAGCTAATCCTAAGTTCACATTTCGAAAAATTGGAAACTAAATAGAGGTACATGTGTGTTCTTTGGTTTCCTGTGCTATCCATGATACGATACTTGCACATTGCCTTTCATATGGAGTTCTTGTTTATTATGTAACGTGGGGTATTTGTCATTTTTCCTGTACTTGTTAAAGTTGAAATTGCTACATGAACAAAGTATTTGAAGTCAATTAAATATATTCTGGTGTTTCCTTGAAATAAAAAGTGAAAAAATTATATGCATTCTTATGCTGCCTTTGAACCACAATCTCATAGCTAATGTGCCGAAGGGGGCTAAATCATGATGATTTATAGTCTATTATTGTTATTGCTTGCATCCCAAGCTCTTCCACGTATTCTTTAGTTAGCCATGTAGCGAGCATACTTCTCATATCATCATCACGTTTATCTGGAATTTTTCACATTGTTAGTTGGCACCAATGTTTGATTTCTTTATAACATGATTTGCAAGATAGAACATTCATAATTTCGTAGTATATGCCATCAGCAGCACAACATATATATGTGTTGCACATTTATCATTTTCTATTTCATTAAAGTGTTCGTTACCATACACAAGTATTTTTTTACCTACTAGGATGCACAATCTTTTATGTGTGAATGGTGTGAAACATTTGACTAATTTACGACCTTATTAATGTATGTGGTTGGTATGAAATCTTTCCTGCAAATTGTTAGTCTGTTACGGTCGTTGAGAACCATGCAGCCATTACTGAATGGATTATTTTTTGAGAAACAAAACTCTGGCAAACATGGTTTTGCGCTCTGGAATCCATATCCATGAAGGATCTTGGATTGATCTTAGATCAACCTTTGCTGCTGCATGGAACAGGAGTGCTTGGTTTAACTCTTTTTGTGATAGCTACTCCCAGCACGGGTCGGAATCTTCCTTTCTAAATATATTACTGTATATTACTATTTGTGTTCTGTAGGATGTGTTTTCTCTGATATGAACAGGTCTCATTTTGCAAGTTTAGTCCAACTTTGGTGGTTAAAAGGGTAGAACCAACCCGTCAAGATCTGGATCACTAAGAACCAAGCAGAGTGAACCCTTACGAACTAGAGGTTTGCAAGTTGCGAAAGTATGCTTTGGTGGATCTGGCTAGCAAAATGATTGTAATTCATTTTATGCCGATGTCATGTATCTAAAAATTATATGCATTCTTATGCTGCCTTTGAACCACAATCTCATAGCTGATGTGCCGAAGGGGGCTAAATCATGATGATTTATAGTCTATTATTGTTATTGCTTGCATCCCAAGCTCTTCCACGTATTCTCTGATATGAACAGGTCTCATTTTGCAAGTTTAGTCCAACTTTGGTGGTTAAAAGGGTAAAACCAACCCGTCAAGATCTGGGTCACTAAGAACCAAGCAGAGTGAACCCTTACGAACTAGAGGTTTGCAAGTTGCGAAAGTATGCTTTGACGGATCTTGCTTGCAAAAGGGTTGTAATGCAGTTCATGCCAATAGTATGCACCTATTGTAAAGTTCATCTTGTACAAGAAACAACTAATATCAAGTGCATAGCTTAGGACCACATTCTTTTTGTTGCATAGTTTGTTTAGAGTTAAACGAGGCGTTTGTAAAGATAAATGACATAAGTGTTGTTACGTGTTTGGTAAACCTTTAGAAAGAATTTTGCTGTATGTGGTGCTTATTTAATGCTCTTTAATAGCTTAGAGCAAAGGGTGTAGGGCTGAGCATATTGGATCGTCGACCGGACCGGACCGGAAAACCGAACCGGACCGACCGGACCGGACCAAATGTATTTCGGTCCGGTCCTCGGTCCATGCTTTTTGTTACATTCTCGGTCCGGTCGGTCCGGTCCGGTCCGATTCGGTCTTACAAAAAACCCGATAATTATGCCTTGTATGACCGGACCAGAGACTGACCCGGACCGGACCATTTCGGTCCGGTCCTCGGTCCGGCGTTTTGGACCAATTCGATTTTTGTCCGGTCCTGTCTAGTTTTCGGACCGTGAGCACCCCTAAAGGGGTGTGGTGAAGCTTTTTTCAGCCAGTGAATTCTTGGTGGCAATTTAATCGGCAGCCCGGCTAATGCTCACACCCAACGCCGACCAATAGGCTCCGCCATCTCTACTCGTCCCGTTATTGGGTGCTTCGTTGTGAACGACCGAAGATAAGACAAAAGTTTTAACGGTTTAAGCACAACGGTTATAAATCAAAAAGTTTTTTTTTTTTTTTTATTTTTTACCCCCTTATTACTATATATAAACTCCCTTACAAACACAAAATAAAAAACCATTTTCCCACACAATTCTTTTAAACACTCTCAAAAATAAAAAACCATTCAATTTTCTCACAACATTTCTTCATACAATGGCTACTGAACAAACGAACTGATAAGAGAGACCATAGAACTTGTAGCTGATGTCGAGCTGGCGAACAATTTGTTGCATGAGTTGAATCGGTAACCAAATGGATCAATTTGCGTACCTTGCTATGGAATATGTTGAGAGGTGGAAGTTCCTGCTATGATGATCCACCTCATTTCAAGTACGAGTTTCAGTGCTCTGAAAGGCGAGTTTTCCGATATGACAAACCAATCAACCCGGTGGAGTAGGAACGAATTGCTACGACAAGCAACAAATGATTAACCATTATAAAACAATGTAATGATTCGAATCAAGTTTTATTTATTTTTTATTTCGTATTGTATTTTGTATTTTTATTTCATAGTTTACGGGTTAATTTTTAATTTCGTATTGCATTTTGTAATTTTTATTTGAATTAAATGAATTTATTTGTTTGAAAAAAGGAAATAAAATAAAATTGGGGGTAAGTGGGGCCAAATGGTTAAGTTGTGGTGTTGTGAGGTGTGTTTGGTTCGGGTAAATTGAAGGAAATTGGGGTAAGTTGAAATTATAATTCCACCTTAGAGAAAAGATCTATAAGGCTGGATGGAGTAACAAGGGTAAACTCACCATCCACCTCAGCGTCACGTCAGCTTTTTCTCTCCAACTTTACCATTTACATTTCAACCGTTTTAACACTCACCTTTCATACAAAACTCACCTTACAACATTATTTTTTTATTTAATTTACTTTCATTCATAAATTAAAAACGTTAACGTAAACGTACGAAATTAATAAAAACGTAAACGTAATTAAAGACTTTTATTCATACATTAAAAACATTACATAAAAATGTACAATACGAAAATAAAAATACATAACAAAGTACGAAACAAACAAAGCTAAAACTAAGCATTTTGAGCCAAGTGTTCGATCAAATCGTGTCGAAGGTTTTGATGCGCTTGTGATGATTTGATCCACCTCATAACTCGTTGCACTTGTTCTTCGTTTCGTAGCGGGTCGTCCGGCTGATGTGCTTCCTCCGGGAACCATCTGGGAGATATCGCATAATTTTTGTATTTTCGAATCATATTATGTAATATGATGCATGTGTACATCATACTAACAATCTATATTTTCTTAGCGCTCGTGCGAGATTGCCTAGTATTGCCCATTTCTTCTTAAGAACACCAAACGCTCGTTCCACATCTTTCCTTGCTAATTCCTGCTTTTGCTTAAACAAAATTCGCTTGTGGTCATCATCAGCTGGTTCTGGAATTGTTTTAACGAGCGGCGCCAATTCAGGATATATCTTGTCAACAAGATAGTATCCAGATGGGTAAGTTACGCCGTTAGCCACAAAAGGAATCTCAGGTGCTCATCCAGTTTTGAGATCGTTAAATATAGGGGATTGATACAAAACGTTGATGTCGTTGTTCGACCCAGCAACACCAAAGAAAGTATGCCATATCCACAAGTCTTGCGACGCAACGACTTCAAGCAAAATGAAAGGATTCAAACCATGATCACGTCTAACGTACTGGGCTTTAAAGGCGTACGGATAACCGAACCACTCCCAATCCGTACAATTAAGACTTCCTAACATCCTCGGAAACCCGTGCTTTTCTTCTTGATGCCGATAAAGTTTTTCAACATTAGTAACCGTAGGTTTCCTCAAAAACTCAGGACCATAAATCTCCATAACAGCTTGACAAAAATGATCAAGAGCCATATGTGACGATCTTTCACTTATTTGCATGTATTCATCTAGAAAGCTAGCATTAACGCTGTATGCCAATTGACGAATTGCAGAGGTGAACTTTATCAACGGGGAAATGCCTTCTCTTCCAGCACAATCGGGATTACTTTGAAAGTATGCAGAGTGCATAGTTACTGCATTAACTATCTGGTTAAAAAGTGGACGAGCCATTCGGAACGTCTAAAATATAATAAATAACAATGTCTATGTAAAACAATTAAAATACTAATAATAATAATAAATAGCTTATTATTTTTATAATAATAATATATAAAATAAGAGTTGGTAGGTGAAACTTAAAAAAAAGTTTTATAATAAAAGGTGTATAAGATTAACACACAAGTACAGGTGGCCCCTCTCACTCCTCTTTTTTTTATGTTTTTTGGGGATTTTTTTCTTTTGACCAAAACCATATATAATGTTCAATTTTTTTATTTCTGGGTCGACTTATTTTTTCTCAGTCTTCTACCTTTTCTTCGATGAACATCGATCTCACCACGTCTCCACCATATTCTACTCCGTAACCATCGATTCACCAGGTCTCCCCATCTTCACCACCTTATTTCTACACCATCCATATCAATCACTTCGATACCCATTGTTCTCATCTATTAATAGCGAGTTTCCTCATGAACAACTATTGTTATCATCTACTTAATAGCGAAGTTTGGATTAATTGCCATTTTTTGATTGAAAAGTTACAATTGATTTGTTATTTTCTAGAACGAATTTGAGAGAAAAAATAAATGAAAAACGTTGTATAAAGGAACGGTCACAATGGTGTTGGTAAAGTCTATGTTATTTTATACTATGATGTGTAGGGAAGTAGTTTTGTACTGTGATGCACCAGTTGTTATTACATTGCGATGAATTTGCTTCTAAAACTTTGATGTAGTTTTAGCGTATGTTAGGTTATGATTAGGTTGAGCGTAAGGTAAGCGTATGTTGGTTACTTTCAGATTGTGAGCAAAACCTTATGATAATTTTGGGGACGTGGACAGTGCTAAGGGTGTTGAGTGTATAAGGTTTAAGGATGTTGTGACTTGGAATTCAGAATGGTTTTATGTATCAATCGTTAGTGGTTTTTGATATGTTGCATCAGTGAGTATATATACCTTGTTTTCTATGACGGCAAATACTAGTAGTAACTTAGACATAAAACAAGGGTTGCAAAGAAGCGATGATGAAAAACGAGGTTTATCTTATATGTATATATCTGGTTCTTGCAGGGGAATGGCCGTGACAATCTTGGAGCCTGGATATGTAGTTGTTTTTGCTAATGGCATTCAAAATAGGGGTGTGTAATGGTACAAAACCGTACTGAATTAGTACTGAAATTTGAAAATATTGGAACACAACTTGACTCTAAATATCTGGGACATCGACTTTTTAAAGGTTTTTTTTCATACTGTTGGACAATCAGTTTTAAAATGGTAATACAAAAAATCAGGACCCGAATATTCTTTGGTTTGGTATTTTAGGATATATAATGAAGTTTGCCACCTCTACTTTTCCCAGTGGTATTAGCTTTGAAGGAATTGCTAATGCGGGGTAGGGATTGGATTACTTTATGATTAAATCGATGATAATATGTTTTGATAGTGTGATTTTTATACACAACGGGCACTAAGGGGCATTGGTCAGTACTACTGTACCTCTTGGTGCACAAACAATTATACAGATATTACACAGACAAACTGTAGCATGTATGAGTTCTACTTTCTAGCTGTGTTTATAGACATTAATGGTGCCCTAGTTCAAGTGGAGGATTTATTTTTCTTATTTTTTTAGGGTTGACTTCGCACACTCATCTGTTTTGAATCCGTAGGCAGGGGAAACCGTTGGTATTGAGAAGAAGCAGCCATTTTTAACTTAACTAACTGTATTGCTTGCCAAATTGATCTTGATGAGAAAATAAGACAGGTAAGATTGGATTTGTGATCTTGTGGTTTATCCAACATTTTGCTCTTATTTCCTTTACCCGAGTTTTCTCAACGCTTCTATCTGAGTTTGCAGCACGCTTTCATTGGACTCCAACTCCCGCAATTTCCTTTTCAATTCCAGACTTTTTTTGTTCGCCTCAGCGAGCTTTGCATCAGCTTGAAGCATCTTTTCTTCCACCTCTTTAACTTTATTCCCAATTCCAGCGACTAAAGTGTTTGCATCGGCCAATTTAGTTTGAGATCTAAGTTGAATTGTTTTTTTATTTTCTCATCGATTCACGTAAACGCCCTTTTCAGTCTGCATAAAAAGCCTGACAGTATGTTCGTAACTTACAAAAATGGTTCTCGCGAAAATACATTCACGGGGGATACCTCGGTCATGCCGCATAATCTGAGTCTGAGTCAAAGACTCGCCCTTCACAGGTAACCTGAACATCGACATGACCTCATCCTTTTTTTACATTCCTATAAGCAAAATCAGTTGAATTTATTTTAGGTTCAGGGGATCTTCTTAAATAAAAATAACTTTTACATGTGGTAGTAGAGTCATATGTCATTAATCTGGTGATGAATGATAAGTATCTTCTGTTCACCGAGTTATTTCTCGTGAATAATTTTGATTTTTAGCCTGTTTGGCAACATATGGTCGGTTTCATTCTGTAGTTTGTCTTGATGGAAAATAGATCTATTGTTGTCTTTTTCTCTCTGAGGAAGTATATGCAATTGACTGACTACATGCATGTTTTGAATGTTCTTTTGCTTTTGCAATTTGGAGGTTACACACTTGTAAAGAATTCGAAGGACCTATTTCTTAGCTTTGGAATTTGTTACTCATCGGTCTCATTGGGCTCATATTGTTGCTGGTGGTTTAAAGTTCTATCTAAGCTGATATAACATTGTAGTTTAGTTTTTGTAAATCCTGGATTTGGGTTGCATCTGGGTGGTGGGATTAGTTCCCTCTTGGTTCTCTTTTTAGTAGCATCTTGCGTTGTTGCTCACAATTACACTGGGAAGAAGGGACAGATGTGGTTATTTTGTCAGGTTCTTGTGTGGAAATAAGGGGAATTTCGATAAACTCACTATATTTAAGGTAAGTCAAATAGAATGAAGGCAATAATTTATCATTTTGAAAGGCCGAAAAGAAGTTCAGATTAAGGTCGAACTGTCAAGGTCTCCAACATAATTCTATTTTTTGCGGTAGTCAAAACAAATTCTATTTATTTGTTTGGTTTGATTCTCACATTATTTGCTGGTCTCTTATGGAGAAGGTATCATCTTTGTTGTTGGTGGTGTTCTGATTTAACCATAAGTTGCTTGTTTCTTATCCTTGTTCTTTCATATTTTAATTGCTGCACAATTCTCTCACTATCCAGCACTCTTGTAACGCTTCGGCCTCAATCTTGTGAGCCATGCTTTTGACTTTCAGGTAGCTTTCAAGTTGGGGGATCCGACCCTTTGAAGAAGTCGAGCTGTATACAGGAACCACTGATGTAAAATATCATCTTGGAACTTCTTATGATCGGCCCACAAGAGGCGGTAAAAGAATCCATTTATCTCTAGTTGCCAACCAGAGTCATCTGGAAGCTGTGGACCCCGTTGTGGTTGGTAAAACCCGAGCAAACAATACTATTCAAATGCTGCATCACAATCCCAGCATGGGTTGTCCTTCCAAAATCTAGAGACTCGGACCCTGTTGTGGTACGTACTGATATCTCAACTGTTTATCTGTACAAAAGGTGACATGATGCTTCTAGCACTACACAATCTATTGGCTAAGAGTTTGTCTCATGCGTTCTTAGGTAGTCATTCATAACTATTTCATCTAAATTTCCAAAACTGCTGATCTTATTAAATGGAAACAGGTGCAAGTTTGGTTGAATTCATCTATCTTTTCAATCTAGGTTATGTGTGAATACATTTAAAATATGTTCTTAGTTTCTTCTTTGATTAGGGAACAGTGAGGAACAGATTCTTCGATGGAAAAACTCAACTATATTTCTTAGCTTACATGAGAAGAAAATTGGAAATAGGTTTGTGATTGAATCAGTGACATCTTTTGGATCAAATGGCAGTTGTGATTGCTGTGATAAAACACGGATTAAAAAATGATCTATTTTTTATATCTAACTATTCTAAGACCGGGATTTATACATTTCTATAGTGCTTAGTGATCTGAATGCATTATGGACTTCTGTTATGCTTTGGATCCATTAGAAAACAATATAGATATGGTCAATGGGTTATCAAGTTTAACTTTCTTTTCTTGAAAATTCTTTCTCTATGATTTCTTCACTTTCTTACTGCCATAACTTAGATAATAGTACTTTACTTAGAAATGTTTACTTAATTTTTTTTAGTTAAGGAACTCTTCTAATGCTTAAGATATGGAATCACTCTAGCTCTTAGTGACATACATGAAAAACAAAAGGTTAATTTTAAAAGTAACAACGCCCCCTTTACAAAGTGAAGTGATTGATGGTATTAGTGTTGAATTAGGTTACCTACAAAGGGGGTCACCTGATAGATGTACTACTATTTGCAATCAGTACCAAATTTTTACTCATAAATGTTTAATTGTCACCATGAAACGTAAAAGTCATCCCACCAATAATCGTTAGGATGCACTTTGCAGCTATGAACAAAATTAATTTTGGTGTGGATGTAGTTTGTAGTATTTTTAATTTGTTTCTCCTTGGCTCAATATATTTATTGCTTTTGGTATATTTTATGTTTATATTATATTTAACATTCTTATGATAGTTCTACAGGGTTATGGTTGGAATACAATCACCTGAAATGGTCACAACAACTCGAGCAGTATTGCCACCCTATTATTTTCTTTAGGTGATAATGATCGGTTGGTTGGAAAGTGGAAATGCCTATTTGGTAAAATGGACGGTTCTTCATATCTCTCGCTCACCGAAGATAAAGCAAGCAAAAATGGAAGCGTAGAATAGTTGGGATAAAAGGATCTAGATATAAAGCAACATGATTTATGTATTCGTTTATTTTTTTTTTTTTTGAAATAAGTACTTTGTAGATATTAAATCATTACTTATAATACATGTTTTTAGTTGTAAAACATATAGCATTTATTACTAAAATCAATTTAATAGAGTCTCATTGTTCATGAAGTATCCTCATTTATCTCGCTTTCTATCACTTTAATGCATTATTGTATCCCATTATGGTGTTATGCTTAGTGCATCATTGATGCAGAAATAACATTGTGTGCAGTCAGTAGATTTTGCATTGTGATGCATTAGATTTATACATCGTGATGCAGTTAATAACATTGTGATGTAATAGATTTATACATTGTGATGCAGTAGATTTATACATTGTGATGCAGTAGATTATTCATTCTGATGCAATAGATAACATTGTGATGCATTGGATTTATATATTATGACGCAGTAGATTCATAACATTGAATTTTACAAATATTTAATGCATGATAGTTATCGCATCATGGTGTTATTGCTTAGTGCATCATGATGCAGTAAAATAACATTGTGATGCAGTAGATTTTTGCATTGTGATGCATTAGATTAATACATTGTGATGCAGTTAATAACATTGTGATGTAATAGATTTATACATTGTGCTGTAATAGATTTATACATTGTGATGTAGTAAATTTATAACATTGTGATGCATTAGATTTATACATTGTGATGCAGTAGATTATTTATTCTGATGCAATAGATAACATTGTGATTCACTGAATTTATATATTGTGATGCAGTAGATTCATAACATTGAGTTTACAAATATTTAATGCATCATACTTATCTCATCATGGTGTTATTGCTTAGTGCATCACAATTCATTTTCTAAATCATGCATATGAACAACGTAAGTAATCTATAGCATTACAATTCAATTCCTACCACATCATAGACAAAAGCAAGCAAACACAATTAATTTCTTAAAACCAGCAAGCCACATTTACACTAAATCATGCTTATGAACAACATAAGTAACCTACTGCATTATAGTTTATTTTCTACGATTGGGATGTAGTAGATTCATACATTGGGATAAAATAGTTAACATTGTGATGCGGTAGAATAATATTGTAATGCAATAGATTTATAAATTGTGATGTAGTAGATTTAAACATTGTGATGTAGTAGATAACGTTGTGATGCAGTAAATATCTAATGCATCATAGTAATAATGTTAATGCATCACAATTATTTGTTAGTGCATCATAGTGTCATTTTAAGTGCATCACTTTGTGTTTATATCATGAATTGCCAGCATTCCTTACATAACATTGATTGAGTTGTAAAAAAACATAGCATGCTACAGAATCAATGCAACATTATCTTAGTTTTATGAAATATCATTATTGTTATATGTTATTGCATCAAAGTTGTACACAATTATTTAATATATAATTTAATGTAATATAATTTAATGCAGTAAAATTTGCATTGTGATGCTAAAAAACATTAAAAAAATTTATAGTTTTTTTTAACTGTAATGCACATACAAAAGTATTGTATGCTAGTAACTTTGGTACTAAGATGTACTAACTTTTTTAACTATAATGCACTAACATTCCCCCTTTTCATGTAACGTATCATCTTCTTCAAGATCCCTTTTCATGATGTCATCCCACCATTCCCCCACTCCTACTACCTTTAACCAACATTCACTTGTTGTTTTCTCAGGTATTATTTTTATTTTTATAAATATTTCATTTCACTTTACAATTATTCTCAAACTTCAATGTACCTAATGTCCTTATTCATACTGTTTTTTTTAGTTCCTCAAATTTTAGTCTTAAGGGTTTAGATTGATAATTAGAGGGGCTATTTAGTTTTTTGTTGGTAAACTGGCACGGGCGGAGCCAGAAAGTTTGCTCGAGGGGCACACTATGGGAATTTTTAGAAACTACACTCATTTTGGCGGAGGAAATTTACAAAAAAAGTTCATTTTTTAGAAATTATATGCTACACATTTTTTTTCACTAGGGGTCCCGTGCTCTTGTCTCCGCCTTTGTTAAAACTGGGTCGACATAATATCGTTGCAATCAAAAACAACAATCAAACAAAGCAATCACAACCTGATATTGGACTGCCTACAGATTTTAGAAGCATAACAAATGAAACATACAGACTTTTGAGAAATACATTCACCAATACTTCTAGACTAGAAAAAAAAGGTACTAGCTCTAGGACTCCATGGAGAAACGTCTTCTTTCACCAAATGAAACATACAGACTTGTTAACTGGAAGTACAAACACACAAAGCTAATGGGGCATAACAACAACGGTAGCAGTACATCATTTGGGTATTCCTGAAAGTATTTAGGGGCCGTTTGGTTTATTGACGGGTTTAGGATTAGGATTTAGATTTGGATGCACAACCTTTTATGTGTGAATGGTGTGAATCTTTGATAATGTATGACCTTATTTAATGAATGTGGTTGGTATGAACATCTTTTTGCCAAAATGATAGTCTGTTTAGGGCCATTTGAGGACCATGCATCAATTCTTGAATAGATTTATATTTTTTTTTTTTTTTTTTGGGGAGAAGAAAAAACTCGGGCATAGCATGGTTTGCGCTTTGGAATCCATATCCATGACGGATCTAGGATTGACTCAGTTCAACCTTTGCCTGCCTGCATGGAACAGGGATGTGCTTGGTTTAACTCTTTTTTGTGATAGTACTCAGCAGGGTCGGATCTTCCTTTCTTAATATTTTACTGTAATTATATTTTGTATGTAGGATGTGTTTTCTCTGATATGAACAGGTCTCATTTTGCAAGTTTAGTCCAACTTTGGTGGTTAAAAGGGTAAAACCAACCCGTCAAGATCTGGATCACTAAGAACCAAGCAGAGTGAACCCTTACGAACTAGAGGTTTGCAAGTTGCGAAAGTATGCTTTGAAGATCTTGCTTGCAAAAGGGTTGTAATGCAGTTCGTGCCAATAGTATGCACCTATTGTAAAGAAAAATTTAATACAAAAAAAAAACACTTTATTTTTACAAGAAACAAACCAATATCAAGTGTTAGGCTTAGGTACCACATTTTTATCTTGCATAGATTGTTTTAGAGTTAAGAGGACGTTTGTATAAGTAAATGACATAAGTGTTGTTACGTGTTGGTAAAACTTTAGAATGAATTTTGTAGTATGTGGTGCTTATTTTTTATGCTCTTTAATATGCTTAGGCAAGGGTGTACGGGACTGAGCCATATTGGATGTCGACCTAGGACGGACGAAAAACCGAACCTGACCGACTGGACCGGACCGGACCGAATGTATTTCGGTCCGGTCCTCGGTCCATACTTTTTGTTACATTCTCGGTCCGGTCGATCCGGTCCGGTCCGATTCGGTCTTACAAAAAACCCGATAATTATGCCTTGTATGACCGGACCAGAGACCGACCCGGACCGGACCATACCATTTCGGTTCGGTCCTCGGTCCGACGTTTTGGACCAATTCGGTTTTTGTCCGGTCCTGTCTGGTGGACCGTGAGCACCCCTAAAGGGGTGTGGTGAAGCTTTTGGTTTTGGTCCGGTCCGGTTTTCGGACCGTGAGCACCCCTAAACGGGTGTGGTGAAGCTTTTGTTCGCTGAATCCTAGGTGGCAAGTCATTCGGCACCGCTAAATGCTCACCACCACACCACCATGGCTCGCCATCTCTTGCCATTTGGTGCTTCGTTGTGTAGACGACGAAGATAAGACAAAAGTTTTAACCGTTTAAGCACAACGGTTATAATTCAAAAGTTTTATTTTTTTATCCCCTTTCACTATATATATCCCTTACAAAACTCAAAATAACAAACCATTTTCCCACACATTCTTATAAACTCTCTCAAATAACATTCAATTTTCACACACAAACGAATTAAGAAGAGAGACCATAGAACTTGTAGCTGATGTCGAGCTGGCGAACAATTTGTTGCATGAGTTGAATCGGTACCTGGATCAATTTCGTACATGTGCTCTGGAATTGTTGAGGGTGGAAGTGCTGCTTGATGATCTCCTCATCAAGTACCAGTGCTCTGGAAGGGCGAACTTTTCCGATATGACAAACTCAATCAACCTGGTGGCAGTTAGGACCGAATTGCTACGACAAGCAACAAATGATTAACCATTATAGAACAATGTAATGATTCGAATCATGTTTTAGTTTTTTTTATTTCGTATTGTATTTTGTATTTTTATTTCGTAGTTTACGGCGTAATTTTTAATTTCGTATTGCATTTTGTAATTTTTATTTGAATTAAATGAATTTATTTGTTTGAAAAAAGGAAATAAAATAAATTTTGGGGTGAGTGGGGCCAATTGGTTAAGTTGTGGTGTTGTGGGGTGTGTTTGGTTCGGGTAAATTGAAGGAAATTGGGGTAAGTTGAAATTATAATTCCACCTTATGCATGTTATTTTAATTAGCTGGGACAAAGAAGTTTTATAGTGGACATAATTACCCTTTCTCATTTTATTCAAATAACTTTATCTTCATCGTGACTTTTTCTTCTCCACTATTATTACGCTTTCAGTTTTCATAATTGCTCCATCATCTTCTTCCTATTCCATGAAATGTTTTCTTTTACATCTTTATATATCTATTTTTATAGTTTCAATTTTCTTACAAACTAAACTTTGGGGTTTACCCAAACAATTCTGGATCAAGGTAAAATAACATCTTTTTGTTAAACAGAAACGATTTTATGTTTACATATAAGCGAAATCGGGTTTATAAAGGAATGTCATGATGTGCTCAGTAAAACATATTTGTGATTACAGATCTGAAATTTGGTTCCTAAAAACTCAATTTAGGGTTAAAAAAATCAATTTTCGCTCTACATCATACAAAAAGTATTTGGTTTACATATTATTGTTATAGATGGAACGAAATTGAGAATCTTCTTGTTGTAACTGTTTGGTTCGCAGAATGTTTTTGACAGAATTAGAATCTGTTTATGAAATTGGAATGTTAAGGAATGGAATCTTAAGAATTGTAATCTTTAAGATTTGGAATCTAAAGGATTTGAAATTTGCAAAACCTAGCGCGTATTTTGTTGAGAGAAAATGAAATGAGAAAAAGAATTACTTTAAAATATAATTTTTAAGATCTTATTATATCTAAAATTATTTTATTAATTAGTATATTTAGATATAAATATAAAATACAAAGTAGGTTTTAAAATTAATTTAATTGTAAATAAATAATTATTATTTAATCTAATTGAATAAGTATAATTAAATGATAATAATAAATAAAATAATAATAATAAATAAATAAATTAAAACAAATAATTATTTTTTAATATAAATCAATAAAAATATTAATAAAAAGTAGATTTTAAAAATTGATTTATATTTAAAATAAATAATAACTATTTAATATAATCCAATAAACATAATTAATTAATAAATAATAATAATAATTTAAAGATAATAATTACATATTAAATAAATAATATATACTCCCTCCGTCTCAATTTACTTGTCCCTGTTTGACTTTTTGGGTCTTTTTTTATCAACTTTGACCTTAAATAATTTTGTTTGTATTATTTAGTATATGATGCAAAATATATGAATGGATTGAGTTTTAAATGTATATTCCATTGGTATAATTTTCATCAACTATTATATAAAAAAAATTATTTAAGGTCAAAGTTGATAAGGAAAGACCTACACAGTCAGGGACAAATAAATTGGGACAGAGGGAGTATAAGAAATAATAATAATAATAAAATAATAAATAAATAATAATACTAATAATAATAATAATAATAATAATAATAATAATAATAATAATAATAATAATAATAATAATAATAAAGTGATTTATTATTAGAGGTTTCTTCCCTTTTTTTCTCTTCTTTGGGGGAATTAGAGGCAGACGCGGTTACATTGCTGAAGCGGATCCGAAAGTTCTCTATGACTCAGGACATCGGTGCACGTGCTGCTATTCATATATTTAATAGAATCAGTTTCGCTATTGCTAAAGGAGTGAGGGCACATATAGTATCCCGGCTCCCCTCTAATTTATTGTAAATCTTTTAAGTTTCTAATAAAGTGATTTATAATAATAATAATAATAATAATAATAATAAAATAGTTATTATTTTATAATAATAATAATAATAATAATAATAATAATAATAATAAAAATTTGATAATGAAAATACTGAATTCCAAAGAATTGTAAACATTCCTTCCATTTAGCCATGGAATGTTGAATTCCACATAGGTTGGATTTTTAAGGATTTACATTTCATTTCATTGCCAACCAAACACA
>BQNB010012846.1:5436-78344 GCA_026074375.1 Tanacetum coccineum
ACAGTCCGTTGTTTCCCCGTGTTGCTTCCACTTGCACCAGGTGTGTATTTTCTTGTTGTTCCAGCAGCATAAGTAGTTTGTCTCCCCTGAACAGGTTGCACAGTTACTTTTCCATCATAGATGGTAGCTTGTTGACGAGGGTTTGATGAAGTCCTTAGCTGATTGTTGGTAGTAGGATACCGGGATGTGACAACAGCAGTTAAGAACGACATCATGTGATTAATCGCATCAATTGGATCATCCCCTTTTTGGAACACTGGAACAACTAGACCGGAGTCTGGTTGGGAAAATTCAGGTTGTTGCTGTTGATAGGCTGTGGGAGCATATTCCAATTGTGGGATTGATGGTTGTGGAGAATAAACATTGTAGTGAATGATAGATTGATGCTCATTTGTTAGATAAGTAATTGAAAAAGGTGTTGATTGATTGGTTGTGAATTGTTGAGTTTGATAAGGTGTAACAAACTGTGAAGACTGATATGGTGAAACATGAAGTTAAGATAGAGACTGTGGGTGAGATACAACTAAAGCAAGAGGATCGGAGTTGCGTTCATGCATCAAACGAACTTCATTTGCATGTCTTTCATGTTGTTGCAGGTAAGCATGAAGCTGATCAACATTGGTAGTGTGCAAGTCTTTGACCAATTTAACATCAGTAACAAATTTGCTCCATTCATCAGGAAGAGTGTTTAAGAACTTGGTGTTAACTTAAAATTGCTCCATTGGCATCTTGTAGATGTTCATATCATTGAGTAACAGAGTGAACCTCAAGTAGTACTCATGTAGCGACTCTCCTTTCTTGTAAGTGAACTTATCGAATTCATCATACAGCTTGCACTCACGTTCTTGTTTTGTTAATGACGTTCCTTGCATTAGCAGTTTAATCTTCTCCCAAAGATCTTTTGCCACACGATGTTGACTCACAAGAGCATAGATTTCAGTTGGTAGGCCTTGGAGAATGATGTTTATTGCTTTGATGTCACAATCTGCTTGAATGGCTTCAGCTGGAGTCAGTTCAACATATTCCTTAAGCCTTGTTACTCCATCCTCAGTGATTGAAGGCCAAACAAGTGGTCCTTTTTCAACAGAAGCAAGAATCATTCTTCCATGTGGTCTATTCATCATATACAGTTCCATTCTGCTTTTCCATGAATCATACAAGTGTTTTTCAAGCATCGGTGGTTTGTTGTCTCCTCCAGAAAGAAGTGACTTATCAGCAAGAGTCGTCATTGTGGTATCAAAAAGATTACAAATTGATCGATCGGTGGTAGAAAGAAATTGTGTTTGGTTACGTGATTGTTGAGTCTTGAAATGAAACTACACGGGATTTTACAATTCTAGACAAAACCGGGAAAACAAGTGTTTGTTTCACGGGATTTTACAAGTCAAAGAAAGAACCGTATAATTTAGAAATGAGTTTGTTAAGTTTAAATTTAATTTGGTTTCACTAGTTCGGTTGACAAAAATTAACTGGTTCGGTCCTATCTAGTTCGATTGTCACTGGTTCGGTCCTAGCTAGTTCGGTTCCCAAAGAAAATAGCTCGTTCGGTTTCCAAATAAGAATAGCTAGTTCAGTTCCCAAAGTAAACAGCTCGTTCGGTTCTGCTAGTTCAGTTGTCAAAGATAACCTTGTTCGGTTATGTTTGTTCGATTCCAACAAAAGCGACTCGTTCGGTTCCAACTTAGATTACTTGTTCTATTTCAACTGGAGAGACACTCGTTTGTTCCAACTATAGTAATCTAGTTCAGTTCTCTAGTTCGGTTATCTACTTCGGTTTTTCTCGTTCGGTTCCAACACAAAGTATCTTGTTCGGTTCCAACTACTACGAAACTCAAATTTTCAAAACTCAAAAAGACACATTTTTAATGGTTTTTTGCAAAAATTCTTATACAACTAGTGTTACTAACCCTATAGGAACAATAAAAATGACAAGTTTAAAGTTTTTAAGCCAAAAAATTTTGAATCACTATTTTGCTCTTTGTAAAGGTTTTTGAACACAAATCAAACACAAAAACTAAACACACCACTCCATGGCTCTTGATACCAATTGTAGAAACATGTAATCTTATGATCAAACCAAGAACAAGAGTGAGATGTGGGTTGTGATGTTAGAGAGAGATTGGATGGAAAAATGGATGAATTGTATAAAGATGGAATATGGAAAAATGGAACAACCAACCCTCTCCAAGGCTAGGAGAGGGGCTTATATAGGTCCTATAGGCCGGCCATGGGCTATGATGGGATTCCCATAGGCCTCAATCTGGACTAGATTACTAATCTAATCATTACACTAACTACGAGCTAAGACCTGTTACAACTTGGAAGTGACCGACACTTTTTTGTGTTTCCAACAAACATTGTTTTACTTGCCATGTTGGTCCATGTACTATTAAGTGTCACAAGTGTGGAAAGGTTTGGCATAAGGCAAGGTACTACAAGGAGAAGAGTGTTGCCATGGGTGCAAATGCTCAGCCTATTCCGACTTTTTATGATTGTGGAGAGTAAGGTCATACTTGGAATCGATGCCCAAGGAATGTTAAGCAAGAGGAAACTTGAGAAGTTCGTGGTCGAGCTTATGCTATTGAGGATGCTGAGCCGCAAGGTCTGAATGTAGTTACTGGTATGTTTCTGCTCAATAACCGTTATGCTTCTATTTTATTCAATTCGGGTTTCGATAGGAGTTTTATGGATATTAGATTTAGTTCCATGCTTAATATCGATCCGGTTAAAATAGGAACTAGTTACGAGGTAGAGTTAGCTGATGGAAGGGTAGTTAGTACAAACACTGTTTTGAAAGGTTGCACTTTGAATTTAGTGAACCACATTTTTGAAATCGATCTTATGCCAATTGAGCTTGGTACGTTTGACATCATAATCGATATGGATTGGCTTTTCAAGCATGATGTCGTTATCGTCTGTGGCGAGAAAGTTGTTCGTATACTATACGGAAACAAGATGTTGATAATTAAAAGTGACAAGGGTGTGTCTCATCTAAAGGTCATATCTGTATTAAGGCCCGTAAATACGTCGAGCGAGGTTGTAATTTATTTTTGGCCCACGTAACAGAGAAGATATTGAAGGAGAAATGATTGGAAGACGTGCTTGTAATTCGTAACTTTCCTGAGGCGTTTCTTGAGGAGTTTCCAGGATTACCACCACCGAGGCAAGTAGAGTTTCAAATTGATCTAGTATCAGGGGCTGCACCTGTTGCACGTGCACCATATAGATTGGCACCGTCTAAGATGAGAGAGTTGTTGGTACAACTGCAAGAGCTGCTAGAGAAAGGATTTATTCATCCGAGTTCATCACCGTGGGAAGCATCGGTGTTGTTTGTGAAGAAGAAAGATGGATCTTTTGGAATGTGTATAGATTATTACGAGTTAAACAAGTTGACTGTCAAGAATCATTATCCTCTCTCAAGAATCGATGATTTATTTGACCAACTGCAAGGTTCGAGTGTGTATTCTAAGATCAATCTATGATCAGGATATCACCAGTTACGCATTAAAGAAGAGGACATTCCAATGACTGCATTTAGAACTCGGTATGGTTACTTTGAGTTCCAAGTAATGCCGTTTTGATTGACAAATGCGCCTGTTGTGTTTATCGACTTGATGAACCCATTATGCAAGGCATATCTTGATAAGTCTGTTATAGTGTTCATCGATGATATTTTAGTTTATTCTAAGGACGAAGGTGAAAGCATTTGAAGATTATTTTGGAGCTGTTTAAGAAAGAGAGATTGTACGCCAAGTTTTCAAAGTGTGATTTTGGCTAGATTCGGTATAATTCCTTGGTCATGTGATTGATCATAGTGGTGTTCATATTAATCCTGCCAAGATTGAAGCCATTAAGAATTGGACTGCACCAATGACACTAACAAAGGTGAGGCAATTTCTTAGATTAGCTGGTTACTATAAGAGGTTTATTGAAGGTTTTTCTTTGATTTCTAAGCCGCTGACTAAGTTAACTTAGAAAGATAAGAAATACGAATAGGGAAAAGAAGAAGAGGAAGCTTTTCAGACATTGAAGCAGAAGTTGTGTAGTGCACCGATCTTAGCATTGCCTGAGGGAACAGAAGATTTTGTGGTGTATTACGATCCGTCACTTAAAGGTTATAGAGCCGTGTTGATGCAAAGAGAGAAGGTGATAGCGTATGCTTTTAGACAATTGAAAGTCCATAAAGAGAATTTCATTACTCATGATTTGGAGTTAGAAGCCGTTGTTTTCGCTCTTAGTTTATAGAGACATAATTTATATGAAACTAAGTGTGTGATTTTCACCGATCACAAGAGCCTATAATATATTTTGAATTAGAAAGAGCGAAACTTGAGACAACGAAGATGGATTGAGTTATTGAGTGATTATGATTATGAAATTCGGTATCATCCTGGAAAAGCGAATGTTGTGGCTAATGCCTTAAGTCGAAATGAAAGGAATAAGCCATTACATGTTTGAGCTTTGATGATGACTATTCACAATGATCTACCGATGCAGATTCGTGAAGCTTAAAAGGAAGCAATGAAAAAGAAAAATGTAAGGAAAGAAAATTTAGGGAGATTAATTAAGCAAATATTTGAGTTTCGCCCTGATAGAACACGTTGTTTTAGAAATCATGTTTGGTTGCCATGATTAGGTGGATTGAGAGATTTGGTTATGCATGAGTCGTATAAGTCCAAGTATTCTATCCATCTGGGATCAGACAAGATGTATCAAGATTTGAAGACGTTGTATTGGTGGCCGAATATGAAAGCTGATATTGCCACGTATGTTAGCAAATGTTTGACTTGTGCGGAGGTTAAAGCCGAGCATCAAAACTATCTGGATTGCTGCAACAACCTGATATTCTAGTTCGGAAGTGGGAAAGGATTACTATGGATTTTGTGAGTGGACTGCCAAGAACGCTGAGTGAGTATGATACGATCTGGGTTAATGTCAATTGACTGACCAAATGAGCTCATTTCCTACCAATGAAGAAAACGGATAGCATGGAGAAGCTCATGTAACTGTATTTAAAGGAAGTTATATGTAGGCATGGTATCCCTGTTTTGATCATTTCGAATTGAGATAGCCATTTTACGTCAAGATTCTGGAGATCACTTCAGGAAGCATTAGGGATGAATTTGGATATGAGTATCGCTTACCACCCTCAAACAGATGGTCAAAGCAAAAGGACTATACAAACTTTGTGAATACTAAAGAGTATGCAAAATCTACTCTTTAATACTTAGAAGAATATTAATAAAATAGTAAACTGTATGAATAATGATATTACTGAAAAGCTCTAATATTATTATTATCAATAATACGAGTACTCTATGTAGTATTAGGGTTTACAACCTTGA
Source organism: Tanacetum coccineum (assembly GCA_026074375.1). NCBI lineage: Eukaryota > Viridiplantae > Streptophyta > Magnoliopsida > Asterales > Asteraceae > Tanacetum > Tanacetum coccineum. The sequence goes on from BQNB010012846.1 coordinate 10,782, forward strand.
AGCTATATATCAAAAACGTATGAATGTGTGTCTCTATAACCATAACATAGGATCTCCTTTTATACACCAAGGAGTCCTTTACAAGATAACTATAAATCTTCTATAATTCTAATAGATAACTGCAAATCTTCTATAATTCTAATAGATAACTGCAAATCTTATAACTTAATAAGATATATACTTAATAAGTCAATACATATCACTTAACACATCTTTCTCACTTTAGCAGTCTTAATCTTCATGCAGCAGTCTTAAGTCCTTCTGTCGTCTTAAGTTAGTACTGACAGTACTAACTTACTCTAGCAGTACTAACTGGTTAGTACTGGCAATTGTAACTTGAGCAGTACTAACTCTTGGCTTGCCAGTACTAAGTATGAAGACTTTTAATTCCCAACAATCCTCTCCTAAACTTGTGATTTACCTCCAAATCATCTAGTTTCTTGAATTAAACCTTGTTCTCTAAGAGGATTCTTCCAAACACTTCATCTTCTTGGTCTTTCAACCTGCATGAATATCTTCCTAAGAAGTTCTTAGTATATCTCATTATCTTGATCCATCAAGAGCTTTGCAACCAGCATTAATGTAAGACTTCCCCTTGATAATGGATACTCCTTCTCTACCAGTATGTAGATTTCTATTCCCTTCTCTGTAGACATATGATGCACTCCACATGAATCATATAACCTCCAAGTTAAATCATGAATATGATTTTGAAGCCTCCATAACTCATCATCAGTATTTGGTTCAAACAATCTCTTTAACTCAACCCATATCTCTCTTTCTTTGCCATCTGTTAGTTCTGTTGAACGTTCTCTTTAACCAGACTCCACAGCATCACTAAGTTATCCCTGTCAAAGGTTTTCAGCATATCATCAAATAATTTATGTACCTCAGTATGATTTCCAACTCAGATGATCTTCCAGTACTTCCTAGTGCCTTCAGTGTAAATCTCCTAGTCAATTATTGGATACTTAGTTTGTAAAGCTTCAACATTCATCCCTTGCTCTCGAACTATTATCATCATTTGTTGTAGCTCTTCTTGTGACAGTTCTTCTTCTTTATCTTTTGGTTCTTCAGCTGGTTATAAGCTTTCACTAATCTTTTATCTCTTTAAACTTTCTTGATCAAGTTCTTCTTCTGCATCTCTTTTTGAACTTCTAGCTGCTAACTCAGGAATTACCCTTTCAATTTCACTCTATTGGAACAAAAGTGTGTACTCTCCTCATTGTTGTTTCAAACAAATTCTTGATCTCATCAAAAGAATAACCTCTCAACTACTAAAGTGTATAACCTCCTATGTGCTTGATATAATTAGACATATAGATCCTCTGTTGAGCCTGTGTGGGTGGCTTATTCCTCTTTTCTTCAGCTCTTTGTGCAGCAAAATACCTTTTTCTCTAATTGATAATCTCTATAGGTATTATTGCTTGTTCAGCTTTAGTGTACATATCTCTTTCCTCTGCTTGTAACCTCTGTGCTAACTCTTCATCAGCTTTAACTCTAGCTTGTATGTCTTCCCATTCTTCAACATTGAAAGAGCTAGCTGCTTCATGTACCATGGCAATCCTCTACCTCTCTTCTTCCTCAAGTTTAGCTTGTAGTCTAATAGCTTCTTCATAACTAAGTCTTTCTTGTTTTTGTTGCAGCTTTGTCTTGGTATGTGCAGTTTTAGATTCAGATTCATCCATTTTAGCTTTACCTTTGTCTTTGGCAGTACTAACAGTAACACTAGCAGTAGTAATAGTTGCACCAGTAGTAGAAACTGGCTTAACAGTACTAACATCCTTCTTAGCAGTACTAACATCCTTAGCAGCGTCAAGATCAAAATCAAATTCCATATCATGCTCATGCCTCCCCTGAATCTCTGCATCATGTTGTACCAATGAAATGGTAGGATCTTGATCAATTTCAGCTATCTTCCTCTCCTATTTGGAAGGATCCTCCAAATCATCTTCATCATTAGAAACAATAATTCTGGCCCTTCTTCTAGCTTGGCTAGACTTAAATTTGTTCTCCAACTTCTTTACCTTCTTGATAAGCTTAGTATAAGCAGCACCGTATGTAAGCTTGGTCTGCTTCAAGTCTGTCTCTAAGCTCTCCACCTTCTTTGATAATGTTGTACAGAAAACCATCAATTCTTATAGTGTCATACTGCCCTCGTCACTTCTAAGTGTGTTAACTCTTAGGGGAGGTGAATCATGAGGCATGGTAGGGGTCTTATCAATGTTACCACTGCCATGTCCTGCTTCTAAGCTAGTGACAGTAGTGGTAGCCCCTCCATATCTAACATCTACACTTGTAGAAGCAGCCTCATCTGCTACAGGGGACTGAGTAGGAGATCTAGGCTGAGGAACCACATATTCCTGTTTGTTTGTTCTCCTAAAGGTTGATGAAATTGGTGGTTGTAAGGTTGATGGAGCACCGGTGGGTGTGTGATGGGACTCAACTGGGTGTGTTGATCCTTCACCCTGAACAACTAGGCCCTGAACAATCATTGCAGGAAACAATGGAATGTTTTCCCCAATATAACCCTTAGAAGCCCTTTTTATATTGCTAAAAAGTTTTTGAGTGTGGGTAGGAACAATATAAAGTCTTGTGTAAGGTTGAAGAAGTCTCTTGTGCTTGTTCAAAAACACTTAAATAAATCTTGGATACATTAAAAATTTGTGTTTACTATCCAAGTTTTTCACCATACTATCAAAAATCAGTTTAGAAAAATTAAATTTCCTATTAGCGTCCAAGCAAATAATAGCAGTTGCTATATTGCTACTGAATTGTTCCCAAGAGGTTTTCTTAGGACTTAGACAATGTAGAATGGTATGAATGAGAAATCTCCATTAAAGGGAAAAGTGTCCTTTTTGAAAGGTCAATTTGTCTGAAGTTGACACATACCCCATTAAGGAAAGTTGTTTAAAGATTTCAGTAGTTGGCAAAGAACTAATACCATCAGAATCTGCTAATTAGAGATGCCTTATAATGGATGCCTCGGTAACAATCTTAACTTTTCCATCTATTGTAGCAGTTAATTCAATTTCTCCATTATCAAGTGTTCTGGCAGTAGTAGTTTCGTAAAACTGTTTGATGAGAAAAACATAGATAGTGGGATTTTCTATAAGAGCATACCGTATGTGACTAGCATTGAGAAAATCCACTATTTGGTGAAATCCTTTACTTCCTTCTGGTTTCTTTAAGTAGGCGACCATATGTGTGTGTCATAGAATTCCAAATTCGCCATTGTTGATTGAGAAAAGTTCGATTAGAGTTCTGGGTTATGTTCGTTTATGGGAGTATGTGTGTTTCGCAAAGTCAATTAAGATTATATAGATAGCACTTAAGGTTTTGATTAGACTGACTAAATTTATCTTGAAGAAATCTTGTGATTTAAAGAAAGATTATGAATTATCCAAAATAAGAAAACCTATATGTAAAGTAATTGGTAGAATTATCTCAAACGGCTTTATTTAATTGCCAAAAATCTATTATTCCCAAACAGCACTAATAGTAGCCTAGCAGTACTAAGTTTAGCCCAATAGTACTAAGTAACGCACAGCAGTACTAACTTTTGAGTTACTAGTTTTAACCTTATTTTCGTTCCAAAAAGCATTCCCATTAACAATTTTGATTCTCACAAGCTCTCTTTCTATTTTTATTCTCACTTTTATCTCTCAATTCTTTTTCTCACTAAATCATTCTGTCTATTTTTGTTTCATACATCTCTCTTTTCTTTTTGCTTTCAATTCTCTCTGTCTGTTTTTGTGTCACACATCTCTTTTTCTGTTTTTGAACTCACTATACCTCTCATTTCTTTTTGCTTACAATTCTCTCTGTCTGTTTTTATTTTCTCTCAATTCTTTTAAGCTTACTTTTTCTCGCTATCTGTTTTTGCTTTCTCTTAATGCTCACAGTATTAATTATAGCAGCAGTACTAATTATACTTACCAGTAGTAAGTTAGGCCAATAGCACTAACTTGAATTTCATCATTAGCTGTTGTTCCATTCCATTTTAAGCATCATTTGTGCCTAATCCACTGCATAATAACACAATTAACCTCCCTTTAATCAATACTTCAGAGGTTAAACATTCCTATACTTGCAATCAGATATTAAAATCTGCCAACATTAAATGCCTTTGTGAGGAAATCTGCAACATTCTGATATGTGTGAATCTTGATCATCTGAATAAGCTTCTTCTCATTAGAATCTCTGATAAAATGATGTCCAATCTCAATGTTCTTAGACTTTGAGTGAAACACTGGATTCTTAACTATGCAGATGGTGCTTTCATTGTCAATGAAAATCTTGGTATTCATGAAATTGTATCCATAATCCAGCATTTGATTTTGAATCCAGAGTACTTGTCCACAACAACTAACAGCAGCCACATATTCTACTTTAGTAGTAGAGTTGGCAACTATAGTTTGCTTCTTGCATTGCCATGAAATCAATCTACCTCCAAGAAATTGACAACCTCCTATTGTGGATTTCCTGTCTAAACTTGCACCAGCATAGTCACTATCAGAATAATCTTCCAAGTCAAATGGTTAGTCCTTAGGATACCAAATGCCCAATTTAGATTGACCTTTTAAGTATCTAAAGATTCTTTTCACAGCATGAAGATGTGAAACTTTAGGTGTGACCTGAAATCTTACACAAGCACATACATCAAACATTATATTAGGCCTTGAAGATGTTAAATACATCAATGAGCCAATCATTGATCTATATAAGTGAACATCAACATCTTTAGCATTTTTGTCCTTCATCAAATGCTTTGAAGTCTCCATAGGTGTACTTGCTGTCTTCACAGTTGAAAAACCAAACTTCTTCAAAATTTAATCCACATACTTGTCTTAACTGATGAAAATCCCATCATCTTTCTATGTCACTTGTAGTCCTAAGAAGAAAGTGAGCTCACCCATAGAACTCATCTGAAACTTCTTGTGCATTAATTTCTCAAACTCAATGCATAACTCCTTTTTAGTAGATCCAAAAATGATATCATCAACATATACTTGAACTAGTAGAATATCACTTTTGACTCTTTTAATGAACAAAGTCTTATCTATCTGACCTCTCTGAAATCCATTGTCCAATAAATAGGTAGATAAAGTCTCATACCAAGCTTTAGGAGCTTGATGTAGACCATATAATGCCTTTTCTACCTTATAAACTCTGTCAGGGAACTCTGGATCTTCAAACCCTAGAGTTTGACATACATAAACTTCCTCTTCAATCTTTCCATAAAGAAATGCACTCTTCACATCCATCTGGTATACTACAAAGTCTTTGAATGAGGCATAGGCTAAGAACAGACTAATTGCTTCAATCCTAGCAACTAGAGTAAAAACCTCATCATAATCTATTCTCTCTTCTTGAGTGTCACCTTGTGCAACCAGCCTTACCTTGTTTCTAATCACAATACCTCTTTCATCTTTCTTGTTCTTGTACACCCATTTAGTACCAATGGCTCTTTTACCATGTGGTAAACCCGCCAAGGTCTAAACCTGTTGTAACTTGAACTGTAGAAGCTCTTCTTGCATAGCTTCTATCCATCTTCGATCTTTTAATGCTTGGATTACCTTTTTGGGCTCTTCCTGGGATAGGAAACAAGCAAACAGACAAGTATTAAGGTCTTCATGAGTTTTCCCTTCATAAATAGCACTAATAAACCCTTGTTCATTTGTAGTCTTTGTCATTCTCCTTATCTGTACACCAGACTGTACATCACCAATTACATGATCAAGTGAATAATCTTTATGGATTCTTGTATTTGGAGTAGAAGGAACTGAATATGTGGTAGTAATGTTGCTTATATCTACTTTTGTTTCATCACCAAAGAAATCAGCATGTGTGGCTTCAAGTGGAGCAGTAGTAACTGTTGGACTAACAATATTAATATTTAGACTACCAGTATTTAGTGCCACTTGTTGATCCCAACTTAAGATTGATTCCTTAGCTTATAAAGGTTAAGTTACTTTGGATAAATCCAAAACAACTATGATAGAAACTTTGTGAATACTAAAGAGTATGCAAAATCTACTCTTTAATACTTAAAAGAATATTAATGAAACAGTAAACTGTATGAACAATGATATTACTGAAAAGCTCTAATATTATTATTATCAATAATACGAGTACTATGTGTAGTACTAGGGTTTACAACCTTGAAGCTATATATCAAAAACGTATGAATGTGCGTCTCTATAACCATAACCTATGATCTCCTTTTATACACCAAGGAGTCCTTTATAAGATAATTACAAATTTTATATAATAATAATAGATAATTGCAAATCTTCTATAATTCTAATAGATAACATCAAATCTTCTAACTTAATAAGATATACACTAAATAAGTCAATATATATCACTTAACACATCTTTATCACTTTAGCAGTCTTAATCTTCATGCAGCAGTCTTAAGTCCTTCAGCAGTCTTAAGTTAGTACTGGCAGTACTAACTTACTTTGGCAGTACTAACTGGTTAGTACTGGCAGTTGTAACTTGAGAAGTACTAACTCTTAGCTTGGCAATACTAAGTATGAAGACTCTTAATTCCCAACATCTGCCATTGGTTGAGTTCTCATATAACAATAGTTATCACGCGAGCATTAAGGCTGCACCATATGAGGCTTTGTACGAACAAAAATGTAGATCACCTGTATGCTAGAGTGAGGTTGGAGATAGCCAACTCACCGATCCAGAATTGATCCGTGATACGACCTAGAAGATCGTCCAAATTAAGAATCGTTTGTTGACCGACCGTAGTCGCCAGAAAAGCTACGCGGATAGGAGAACTAAGCTGTTGGAATTTAAAATCAGTGATATGGTATTGCTCAAGGTATCGCCATGGAAGGGAGCTGTGTGTTTTGGAAAGCGTGGAAAGTTAAGTCCACATTACATTTGACCATTCAAGATTCTAGGTAGAGTTGGTCCCGTAGTCTATACGTTGGAGTTACCTGAAGAGTTGAAGGGTATTCATATTACTTTTTACGTTTCGAATCTTAAGAAGTGTCTAGCGGAAGGCGACATTGTTGTTCCAATGGATGAGATTCAACTTGATGATAAGTTGCATATGATTGAAGAGCCAGTGGAAGTTGTTGATAAAGAGGTTAAGCGACTTAAGCAAAGTAGGATACCTATAGTTAATGTTCATTGGAATTCGTAAAGAGGTCTAGAATTTACTTGGGAGTGTGAGGATCAGATTTAGAAAAAGTACCCTCATCTCTTTACAAGTAAGGACGAAGCAAGAAAAGCATATAAGTCAAGCTGAGCACCGGGACGGCACTCCCTAAAGGAGGGGAGAATGTAACAACCCGAGTTTCAGGTCAATGTTTATCCTGAACTACGATAATTATTTTTGCTACATAAATAGTTATAGTCATTTATACTATATAAGGTTTGATGGGAATTTTCATTTATAGGGTAATTTCATGCCGTGATTGAGTTTCTATTTGTTTTTAGCGTTTATGAAAGTCAAAAAAATTCATATTGTTGCTCTGAGAGCGTGATTATGTTATTTTTGTATTTTACGATGTTTCTTTGAGTTTTTTGTAAAAACCATGATTAAAGGTCGTGTTTTACGTGATTTAACGTTTTATTAAACGTTTTAAAGTAAATTTAGTGGGACGAATTTAAAATATTTACTAACGTGGTGTGACCCGAGTTTTTGGCTGATTTTATTAATAAAATAAATGATTTGTACTAGTTTTAAAAGAGTTTAAGAATGGAGGGACCTAAATTGCCAAGATGTCAAAGTCCAATTCTATAAATAGGACCTCAACATACACTTATAAACTTTTCCCAAAAATTTTCACTCTCTCCCTCTCTTGCTCTTGTTCGAATCGGCCACCACCACAAACACCACTTTTTTGGCTTATTTTTCGACATGCATTACAATCAAATTACATATTATTAATCCTTGTTTCAAGAGCTACAAAACCCACTATTAGAATCTTACGTGCACTAAGTTTTGGAGAAGTTGAATTTTTGGTTGGTTCTCGAGTATTTCATGTATAAAGGGGTGTTTAGTATAGCTAGATTATTGTTATTAACAAGTTGGTTGATTGAAAAATGTTTTGGTTGTTGGTCTTGGGTTTCGTCCGATTTCAATAGGCAAGGGGAAGCCATAGTTTGATTTTCTTGAAAGCATTGTGAGCATCTATTTATGTTTTTGTATTGATTAAATTGTGTATATTGCGTGTTATATGATTATTGCTATAAGATTTAAGTGCAGAAATTATTGAAAGCGTATTTGATTATTGACCAAATTTTGATGTTTTGGTATGATTAAATAGGATAGCTAAGCATGTTTTGATAGTCAGATTATGTCAAAAATATCGTTTTAATAGGTTTTGGGTTGACCAAGTTTGACCAGAAAGTTTGACTTAACCGTAGCGAGTTGAGAAATTTTTGAAATTTATTTTTGATAATGACAAGTGATAGTGTTCGCCTTAAGCAACGTTTCGCTAGGTGGATCATCACGTAAATCTTAATAATGAACGTTTTACGGTCGAGTCAAGTTTGGGTATTTTGGGGTAAAAAGTCAACTACAAAGTTTGACTTTTGAAATGTTAGTTAATTGATATAATCTATAATGAGCAAAGGGTTCGTAATGTTAGTTAATTGATAATGAAATACGAAGTTCGGATTATATTATCCTTACTTTCGGTAACTTTCTAAAAATGGAAACTTTATGAAAAATGATGTAATATTGTTAGTGCGTCAAAGTGAAATGTTTTGTGTCGCACTTGAAGAATATAGTATATGATTATATGTATGTAATAATAGTAATATATAAAAGCAAGTAATATATATATCTATATAATATTATATATAATATAATATATATATTTATTATAAATATTATTTATATTAGTAAATTTAAATTAAATAAATAAAAAATTAAATATATATATATATATATATATATGCAAGTATGTATTATATGAATTATTATACTTTTAGTCACGTACCGCTATATATGTATTATATAGGTCGCGGTTAGGACGTGAAGCTATTTGCGCTTGTTGATTTGATTGATTTGGATCTTTTGCTTAAGGTGAGTTCATAGCCTCGCATTTAAATCTTTTAATTGTTTTTAAACCCGCGAGGGGGATGCAGGTTTATTTTATAAAATCGAACACATAAGATTTTATGGTATGCTGGACCCGATTACGAGATTGTTTCCGCATAAGTAGCTATTGTCGAAGTCCCTTATTTCATGAACTGTTAATTGCCTTGTAAGGTGAACGTTAATGCATTAAATAGATCTATTGGGTTTGACAACCCTATCCGGGGTTTGAATCCTTGTGACCACCCTATCAAACGGACATTTTGTATTTTGAAAGTAGTAGGTATATGACAATAATACCTTATTTTGGGGCACACTAAACATATGAAATGACATATGTACTGTTAACGTTCGGTGTCATGAGCTTATTGCGTGAAAGAAAAGAAGTTGCTATACATTGCATTCGTTGCTTTGTTTTCTCGAGAGCTAATTATGTGTTCAAGGATGATTACTTATTGATTATTTTAAATTCTATGGATTTCACTCAACATTGTTGTTGATGTTTTATACATGTTTTATCCTAGGTAACCAAGGATGAAGGCAACGATGGTGTGGAGGTGTCATGCGTGTGATGAATTTGTTAAAAGACTACTTGTGTGTTCATTGTCTTTCAAAAACAATGTCTTAAGTTGTTCGAAAACAATGTCTTTATTTTGAAACAATAGCTTTCAAATGTTGTAATGGTTGTGGTTGCGATTCTGTGGGGACCAAAACTTGTTTTAACTCTGATTAATAATGGAACACGTGTTTGTTAAATGTCTCATTTGGGTCGTTTTCTATTACCTTGTTGAATGGTGCTATTTTGTAACACCCAATTGCTAAATTCCGTTGCATAATCAAATGTCCGTTAGATGGGGGTGTTACATGTTTTCATTGCTAATGGATGAACAAGTGATACATTTGCTCTTGAAGGAGCAACCCGATGCATTACACGCAGAACTTTATGTGCAAATTGCCGCGTTGACTATTGAGTTACAAGCTGCGAAGCTTGTGGTTCAATCACAACATGGAGGGGGTAATTAAGGGTTGACTATCCCGTGTCCCATACGATTAGAAATGCCAAAATTTAATGGTACTGATCCCAAGAGTTGGATATTTGCTATCCACGAATACTTTGATCTCCTCGACACACCCTCTGAACAACGGCTCAAAGTCGTTGGCTTTAATTTGGAGGGAGACGCAGCTGAGTGGTTTCGGTGGATGTCATAGAATAAATTAATTACTAGTTGGGAAGGGTTCTTGGACAGAGTGCGTAACTATTTTGGACCGTGCAAGTATGAAGACCCGCAAGGCGTATTGTCGAAGCTATTGCAAACGGGGACAATCACGCAGTATCAAAGCGAAGTCAAGAAGCTGATGAATAGGGTCATTGGGATATCTAAAAATCTGTTGATATCATTCTATATCTCGGGTCTTAAATCCACCCTACAACGCGAGTTATTGGTTTTAAAAACATCTCTAGGTGATGCGTTTTCTTTGGCTCGTGTTACGGCAGCACGGTTGGAGGATTAGTGGGCACCCTCGACATCGACAACCAACAGGGAAACTACTACCACAAGTGGGATGCAAACCTAAAAACGCCAACCTTACGTTTTGTCTCACCTCGTCAGGAAAGCACTAAACCTCCTTTGTTACCAACACCGCCTAAAGTGGGCACTAACTTTAGTGACGCACCACTTGCTATTAAATAGATATCGCCAGCCGAACGGCATAAATGGCGTATTAAGTTTTAACTGGGATAACAAATGTGTGCGGGGTCATATATGCCTGGGCAAATTTTTGTTTCTCATGGCATATGGGGAGGACGATGAGGAGCAAATGATGGAAGCGGGCCACAAGGATGCCATGGAAAATGGGGATATCTCGATTCTTAATTCCTTGGTCGGGCATGAGAGTCCTCGGTCTCTCCTGTTATGGGGTAAGTTGGGAACCAGTAAGGTACATATTCTTATTGACAATGGTATTACTCATAATTTTGTTCAACCGGAAGTGGTTGAACGCATGAATCTACCGGTCATGAACAAAACGCCATTTAAGGTATACACTAGAAGTGGCGAAACACTCTTCGGTGAGAATTTGTGTGCGCTAGTAACACTCGAAATCTAAGGGTTATGAATGGATGTGGATTTATGCGTACTTCTTATGAAAGGTCCGGATATAGATTTAGGTATTCAATGGTTGTAAAAGCTAGGCAAGGCAACTCACGATTACTCATGACATACGATGAACTTTGCGTTATTGGATCGCATGTACACGTTGTAAGGAGAGGAATCCTTATGCATGAAATGGATTAGCTTACACCATATGCGCTCTATAATTTATATTAGAGATGAATGACATTTATAGGGTTTATGAGCTTTATAATTTGGCTTTCAATAAGGATGAACGGGCAAGCACAACCGTGACAGTCGTTGCCATGCATCTGGAGATCGTTTAACTCTTATCTCTGTTCGAGACACTTTTTCAGGTACCAACTACTCTTCCACGACATCGTAGCATCGATCACCATATTCATTTATACCTTAATACCAACCCTGTGAATGTCCGACCCTATCGTTATACATATTATCAAAAGGGTTTTTCTAACATGTGCCCCAGGGGCACATGTTAAGGTGGGGACACAGGTTGTGTGTCACAGCCTGATTGGCCAGCAGTTATTGTTATTAATCATTATCAGGCCCCACAAATAACTGCTGGCCAATCAGGCTGTGACACACAGCCTGATGTCCCCACCTTAACATGTGCCCCTGGGGCACTTGTTAGAAAAACCCTTATCAAAAAAGGGAAATGGAGAAGTTAGTTAACGAGATGTTAAGTCAAGGGATCATACGTGTGAGCCATAGTCCTTTTTCATCACCGGTATTGTTGGTGAAAAAGAAAGACGGGAGTTACCCTTTTTGTGTGGATTACCGTGCATTGAATGAGGTCATAGTCAAAGATAAATTCCCGATTCCTACGGCTGATGAGATGTTTGATGAGTTAGGAGGTGCCATTATTTTTACCAAACTATATTTGTAGGCAGGGTATTATCAAATTCAGGTACATGAGCGAGACGTGTACAAAACTTCTTTTCGTACGCACGACGGACATTACAAAATTATGGTATTGCCGTTTGGATTTACCAATGCGCCATCCACTTTCCAAGCAACCATGAATCGGTTATTTTCTCCATATTTACGTAAATTCATGATTGTTTTTTATGACATATTGATTTATAGTACTGCTCTTACCTCACACATAGAAAATATGCGATGTGTTTTTTAGTGTTTACAGGATCATCAATTCTATGTTAAGCTGTTGAAGTGTGTGTTTAGGGCCGTGACACTTGAATACTTGAGGCATATTATTTCGGGACGTGGCGCTGAAATGGACCGAAATAAGGTGGCAGTCGTTGTTGGTTGGCCCGTGCCTACATCACAGCCTCAGGTACGGGGATTCCTCGGTCTCGCGAATTATTATCAAAGGTTTATCAAAGATTATGCTTTTGTGCCGCTCCTATCTAATCTTCTTCTGAAAAATGGTTTTAAGTGGGGCAAACCGGAAAGCAAGGCTTTTAATGACCTCAAAAATAAGTTCATGCATGCACCGATATTAGGGATTCTGGATTTTGAAGATACATTAGCCACAAGCTAGGACCTCACATGAGGGTAGTCGCGACTTATCAAAAGGAACTATTTGCTATTGTAGAAGCCGCTTACAAGTGGCGTCAATATTTAGTCGTGCGGCATTTTTACCATTCATACGGACCATACGAGCATAAAGGAGCTCATGCAACAGGTTATTCAAACGCCTCTTCAACAAAAATATGTGAGAAAACTTATAGGGTTTGACTTCATTATTGAGTATAAGCCAAGAGCATCGAACCAGGTAGCAAATGCGATATCTCGGGTATTCAAAGAAGAGGAAGCAACAATAGCCGCGTTCATGGCTTTGAGTTGACCAATCATCAATTTGCTTGATGATTTGAAACGAGAAAATGAGACTTTAGAAGAGCTTTTTCAGATAAAGGTTGGGTTAGGGGGAAATGTTAGCAGGCTTTCGATGAGAGCCCAGACTACTCTTGTTTCGTGATCGATACTATGTTGGAGGGGAGTCTAAATTGAAAGACCTTTTATTGTCAGAGTTTTACGAGATGTCTAGTGCGGGCCATGGTGGTGCGAAGAAGATGTTGGTGGGGTTGTCTGCGTTGTTTTTCTAGAAGGGAATGTAAAAATCTGTTGAGGACTTCATCAAGAAGTGTTTAATTTGTCAACAAACTAAATATTCCACGCAAGCAATGGGTGGTTTGTTACAACCCGTGCCGACCCCAATCACGGTGTTAGCCGTGTTTTTACATAAAGTTATGGTCATTATTATTCCTGAGCCTTGTATAAGAAAAACATAGTTTACGGGAATTCATTTAAGCTAATTAGGCCTAGTTGTCGGGCTTAAAGCCCATGTGTAATAGGTTCGACCCAACATAAAGCCCAAACAAACCATCTAGGGTTTTATCTTTTGTAACTATATAAAGCCCTCTCCAAGTGTGAAGAGGGTGTTGCTTCTCATTTCTTTCTAGTGCAAGTAACCATTTTTCTCTCTTTGTCTCTCTCTCTCTAGTTCTTTCTCTCTCTCTAAAATCTTTTCTATTACTTTGTGTTTAAGGTGATGAAATGATATCATCTAACATGTGGTATCAAGAGCAAGGTTGAGTTTAGTGGCTTTGTTGTTATGAGCTAATTGTGAGCTTATTGTTTTTGGCTCATCTTCTTAAAGCTTATTTTTCTTTTCTTTCTTTCTTCTTATTTAGTTATATCCTTGTTTAAAACAAAAAGTATTCAAACCTCTTACTGTTATAAACTTATTCAGTCATTTTATTTCGTGACTATTGTCTGTAGGCTTACTGTTTATACATTTTCATTTGGGCTTATTCATAGTGGTTTCTTACTAAACTTTACTTTTGTTTTGTTTTACTATTCAACTAATAAGGGTGCATTTTGGTTTGACTAAGAAAAATGTCACCACGTTTGTCTTAGAAATCAACCTCAGCGTGTCTATTTTTTCCCTTTTTATGAGTTTGTAGCTTAATGGTTAAACTCTTATTCGCAGCTTATTCAAGCTTTTGTAGCTTATTGTGTTCGTAGCTTATTTTGTGGTAACAAGCTTAAAAACCAGCTTATTGTCGTAGCTTATTTCTTGGTCTAAAGCCTATTTTCGAGTCAAAAAGCTTTCATTTCTTAGCTTATGTTCAAGTAAAAGTAGTTTATATTCAAGTTTTATTTGGCTTATTTCGTATGGTCCATACAGTGTGAAAACAAGAAGGAGACCGAGATCCAAGTTTGAAGGAATCAAGGACGACTCGTTTTGTTGGTTTCCATAGAAGGCAAACGCAAGGACGATTGTACAATTTTGTGAAGGACACCGGATTAGCAACTTCTTCATCAACTGAACTCGCAACACTCTTCATCAACCGAACTCGCAACACTCCTTTATCAACCGAACTAGCAATTTTGTGTGGCAACCAAACTAGTAATTTTGTGTGCCAACCGAACTAGCAATTTGGTGTGGCAACTAAACTAGCAGTTTTGTGTGGCAAACGAACTAGCAATTTTGTGTGGCAACTGAACTAGCAAGAACCAAACTCGCAACAGTTTTGCATATACACGTTTTAAGCCATTTTGGATTTTTTGAGTTTGAGTAACGGTGCACTATGGGACGTTTAACTTATACCATCGTGATCGTGATCCTTTTTCGATCAACGTGGTATATTCGGTTTTCACCGACGACAACCATAGAATTCTGCGAGATTAAAATATAAAACGTTTCATTTTTTGTGAAATTCAAATCGAGGAAGAAAAGAAATTGGTGGGAAATTTTTATTAATAACCAAGATTTCAAAAATGTCACATGCAGTCCTTGCATTTTAAGGCCATTTCATCTCACGTCCTTACTTGATCTTTAACCCTTCTTGTTGAATTGTTTTGCACCATTAGTCCTTATTTCATAAAATTCAGCCCTTAACCTTCCAAAGTGATCCGTTATTACATTTTCAGTCCCTACAACTTCAATTAACAACCGTTAAGCACTAGACTTGGATTTTAATTACACCGTTAGTCCTTGTTTGTGTTTTAATCAACCGTTAATCGTTTTAAGTTGAAAGTATAGTAACCACTCATCGTTTTTGCTCATTAATTGTAAACAAAAGCTCAAGTACTTTTAATACAACAACGATTTCAACATCAATTAATTATTATTTCACGGTTTCTTCTTGATTTTGTAAAATCCTGCAAAAGATTCCATTTCTTTTTTTTCGGTTTAAATCATAGATTTGTAAAATCCCGTGAACATTAATTGGTTTCAATTCACAACAACAATCACTTTACCTACTTAAGATCCTTGCATACCATTTCACATCACTTTTTTAATGTCGACTCAATAAGACATCAATGCTATTAGAGCACAACGACTAGCAAACACACATGATCCTTTAGCATTAATGGCAAACACTCAGACACCGTTTCACCTAGATCAATCATCATATATTACCTACATACAACATCCACAACCCCACAATCACTTTGTACAACAACCTTCATTCAACACGAACTACATGCCACAACCAATGCAGAATCCCGAAGATAGTTCAGATCCCACAACTGCAATGAACATGGCACTTGCTTTAATGGCTAAAGCATTCAAATTCAATACCATTCCAGTAAACAACAACCAAAGAAGTTCATTAATCCCCTGCAATAGTCGGATTACACAACCAGGTATGAACATGAGCCAAGACATGAAGATGAAAATGGCTGATGACAGTGTTGGAAATCAGGTGAGACAAAATTTAGTGTAGAATGATGGGAATGAAGTTGAGCAAAATGCAGTTTAGAATCCGGGTATACAGAATGTTGAGAATATGAATGGGCTTAGTGTTGTTTTAGAAATTGCATATCAGTATGGGAACGGAAATGTTGTAACAGCACTGGCTAAGGGTAATGGTAATGGTATCAATGGTAATCCGATAAGGTGTTACAACTGTCGAGGAGAGGATCATTATGCCAGCAACTGCATAGTAAAGTTAAGGAAACCGGATGCTGCTTATCTTTAACAACAGTTGCAGATTTCTCAAGAGGAAGAAGCAGGGATCCAAAGCACTCAAGAGGAATTTGAGTTCATGACTACTGCAGATGCTCTTGAAGAAACAAAGAGAGTAAAAGTAAACTGCACTTCAGAGGATACACTGCAGCAAGCATCCACATTTGGAACCCAGTCTAACAATGCTCCCATCTATGACTCAGATGGATCAACTGAGGTACCCCAAAGATGAAAATTGTTATGATCATGATATATTCAATATGCTTACTCATGAAGTGCAGTATACTGATCTTCAAACTGATCTTGATCGTACGAAAGAAAAACTTAAAAATTGCATTATTAAAAAGGAAAAAGAATACGCTGTTCTTTGGAATAATTGGTACACAAAATGTGAAGAATGCAAATATGATAAGATTTCGTATGATAGAGCTTATAATGAGATGCAACAAAGGATTGAACGGTTGCAAGCTCAGTTAGGCGATCTCAAGGGTAAGAGTAGTGATACTCAATGTGTATCAAATACCCTTGATTCGGTGTCTTAGAAACTTAAAGATGAGAACGTATCACTAGGATTTCATGTTCAGAATTGTGCAAAAGAGAATGAACATCTTAAGACCACATACAAGAACTTGTTTGACTCTATCAAAGTAACACATGCTCAGACCAATTCAATAATTGACTCTTTGCAAAGACAATTGTATGACACCATCTATGAAAATGCTAAGCTAAAAGCCTAGTTATTTGATAAGGTTTCTAAACCAAAAGGCACCACAAAAGGTACGAGAACGAATACTATGTTTACAAAGCAATCAGTCTTGGGAAAACCACCTTCTTCTTCTTATAAACTAAAACTTTATTCTGTCACTCCTTTACCAAAATCCTTGGTTCTCCCCAAAATAGATAAGACGAATGCTTTGTCTAAACCAGTCACTTCAAACTTGGCACCTTCCACATAAGAATCAAAAGTTGTGCAAATTGTTAATGTGATTGCCCCTAGAATCCTTAGGACTGATCCTTTTAAGACCTCTAGGGTAGATAATGTTGTTCCTAACAAACCCGTTAAAACAAGCATTAGGATAAAACCAATCACTATTTCTCAACCAAATGTTATTCATAAGCAACAAGCTAATTCTGACTCAAACAGTTTTTCTTCTACCAGAGTAAACAACACTGCTAAGACTAGAAAACCACATCCTTAGAGCAATTCTAATACTGATAGGGTTCCATCTAAGTCTAAGAGTAGTTGCCTCTCGAATAACGTCGAGAAAATAGAAGAAAACCATAGGAATTCCTATATTCCTAAGAATCAAAAGCACATGTCATCTGAATGTAATAACATTACGCTTGCCATTTGAAATGCTAAATCCGAAATTGTTTATGTTATGTGTAAGCAATGTTTAGTTACGGCCAATCATGATGTCTGTGTGCTTAATTATATGATTAACATGAATTCTTGTGCTGATAACCAAAGTGCCAATGTCTCAATACGTAAAAATCAAAAGAAACACAAGGAAAATGCCAAGATATTGAAGGCGTTAAGGTCCAAAGGAAGTCTTGCTTCATCTAGGGCTAGCAAACCTAGAATTTGTCTTAGGTGGATTCCAACTGGAAGAATTGTTGCCATGTGTGGAAAATTAACTGCATCCAGTAACACCGAGAATAAGTCTAAAAATTTGTATGTGACAATGCAAGTACTTCTAATCTCTTGGAACCTATAGGTTCCTAATTTCACACACTTTTGATCTTAGAGAGAGAAAGTTAGAGAGAGAGAGATGGATGGAGAGAATAAAGAAAACACACTTTGATGTGTGTGTCAAATGATTTCTTCCAACACCCTCTCCATGTGTGGAGAGGGTTTAAATATGTCTTACAAAATGCCTATGAAACGGGCTATGGTGTGGGCTTATAGTGGGTAAAGACCCGGCCCAACACCATAAATCATACTATTACTAACAAAACTACGAGCTATGATAAACATGAAAATACATGGGGTGACCGAGTCTTTTTCTTAAACCTAACAATCTCCCCCTAAAGGAGGTCACCCCATAAATTACAATTTGAATTATAGCATTCTATGAGTTGATCATTGACTCTGGCTTGTAGTCTTTAATTCTTCAAGTACTATCTTCGTATGGCAAGTAGTGATCTTTAAGCATAGTTTCTTTGACTTGTATGATCCTTGTTGTGAATTATTGCCTCCATGTGATGTTGTGACCTTCGGACAGGCATGCTCGCACCTTTCTGGAATATGATAGCAAGCATTAGAGTTACGGAAGCTGTGTTGTAGGTCTTTCTGCTATCATGATGTCTTTGATTAGAAATATGAATGTGTGAGCATAGGGTTGTGAATTGACATGTCTCTGTCCAGCAGCTGCTACCGTCGGGATTCCTGCAAGTATACGTTAGTAATAAACACACGAAAGTGTCTTTGTTCACTTTCATTGAATAAGGTTGCAAGGACCACGGTTCCCCGTTAATCAGTATAAATACTGCCTGTGATCAGGTAGACTTCCAAAGAATATCCTTGATAGGGTTTTGCAACTACGCTAGCCGTTCTTAAACCGGAGCGTCTCAAAGTAGACAAAGCACGGAATGAGTGAACCAGTAGATTAAAACCCACTTATTAAAAGAGAAATTAATTTGAAAATCAGTCGCGTGTCACTCAGAAAAGAGTTTTTGTAACACATCGAAGGTTTTATAACATAAAATCAAATTTCATCAGAAACACTTTTGTTTTGAAAGATATACACAGTCAATGTGCTCGAAAATCAGTTGTTAAGTACACCGAAAGGTTTTTCAAAAGCTACTCGTCAATTCATATATTGGAACAAGTTTGATTCATAAGGAATCGCACCATCGTTTCTTTATAGTTATCACAAGCTTGATCCTCAAGAGGATCTCACATGTCACCTACCAAGAGCTTGTTTGATGTTGGCTCTAGAAGGATTTCCATCTTCATTGTGAGTACTTTCGTATCACTCGGATGTTCTGGCAATACCACGAGGATAATGCGTAGGACTCTTAAGATCTTTACTTGTTATCACATTTTATGATGAGCAAACATAGTTTGTATTAGTGTCCTAACGAGATTTATGGATGATCTCATGGCTCTAGACTCAATAGTGCATTTTTGGTTTTAGTAGTCGAAGGCTGAAGCAGACTGCTACCTTTTTAATATCATCTAACTCGGAGTAAGAGAGACGATAGAAATGTATTGATCTCTGTGAGAAATGAAACAAGAATCCTTTGAGGGATCTTGAGTGGCTAGGGAAGGTTGTGCAGCGTATCACTGGGTCCATGATACTTGTCTTCAATGTCAGCAATCAACCATGTGATTCTGATAGCATATGTAGTGACCCGGTTTCTGCCGACTGTTTAAGGAGGGCTGCTTTCTTTTCACCCTTTATCTTAACATTTCTTTTTCATTCTTCAACCCCTTCGGTACTTACTGAGACTTTATTACTAGTACCTTCTTGGGTATGTTCCAGTACTAGCTCCATCTTAGTCCGTACTATTCCCTTATTCTCACATTACTCCTTTTGTAATCATACATAAGGACTTCTACACTAACTAGTGGATTGTCCCTGGGTAGATCCCTCTTGCTCTGGCGGGATCATGGGAACATATACCTAACCATACCATCCTTATAACTCCGATAAAGTAAATACATGGTCGGTCTTTTGGTACTGTTCTCTTCACCATAAAACCATTTGAAAATAAATCAATGTACAGGCTATGTAAACATCAAAGCATTAGTACCTCGATTGTTTTGATTCATGAAACTGCTCCCCTTCAACATGTGCTTCGATATTCGAAATTGTTTGGCACATGGAGGGAGAAGTACCTGCTTGAGTCTTAATAGATTACATTTTTATCAGATTTAATATTTAAATCACATTCTCTCCCCTGATCAAAAATTTCAAACCCTTTAAGATTTAGGATCTCAATTGATTTAAATATGTTAGAAAATTTAGGAGAAAATGTGGTCTGATTAAATACAAGCCGATATTGGAACCTATATATGCTCCCCTTCAATTAATGAGGGATTCTGTTAGTGTCAGTTATGATGAGTTTATAAATGATTTGGAGTTTAACGAGAAACTCATGAAAAATTCATTAAACTAACACATAACACTGATTACCACGCTACTTATTGATGTACAAGATTATGATAAGAAAAACAGGACCTGAAATGTTTAAACTGAAAGTGGCATGGTCATTTTGTCCATCTTTGTTTTCCTTGCACCAACCAGCACTTCTAAACTCTTCTTTGAAATGTCTTTCCAGCAAGAGGTCGAACACATTTGAGCATGAGCTTGTGTGGTTGGTGGTGTGGGTGTTGATGTTGTCTTTTCAGTAACCATTGAGATAACAGGATCAATGATTGGAGTTCGTTGGACAACGAGGTCCTCTTGATTAATGGGAACATCCACCATTGATTGAATCTCGAGTTTAGCAGATGACAGAGTTAAATTGGTTTGTACATATCCAGTTTGTTTCTCTGCAACTACTACTTTAGTTTTGTATTCTCAGCTTTGTTTTCCTCATCATTGGAGACATCATGAACTTCCATAATAGATTAAGAAAGTAAGTTGCTTGAGCTACCAGAATTGACCTTTGGCTCATCGGGAACCTCTGGAGTAATACCAGATCCTTCACTTGAACCTTTGGAAAGTTGTTGAATTTTGTGGTCAATAAAGCTTCTTCTTCTTTTAGAAGCTTCCACAGCTTCCCCCCAAATCAGCAATCCTTTCTTAAGTAGAATCACGTCTTTCATGCATGCCGCATTAAGAAGACTTGATGTGTAAATCCCAAATATTCGAAGAACACAATTAATTCGAAACCGTAACACCAAAGTCAATTAAGACCCGGATGACTGAATTTCTCCTTATATGATAGTGATGATATAAATTGAAACACCAAATTCAACTAAGACCCGGATGTCTCAATTATACCCTCTAAATAGTCAAAATGATAACACCTAAGGTAACTAAGTCCCGAATGTACACATTTCTTCTTGCAAGATACTGACTATCTAAAGGAATCACCATACTTATCATACCTATGTGTACCTCTTTTGTCAACAGATTCTACTCCTTTGAAAATAAGCTTAGTGATTGACTGATTGGGGAAATATTAAATGAATCAGAAACATATCATCAACTTCAAGGCTTCTAAAACTACGTAATTATTTCCAAACAAGCCTAAGCCTTTTAAAACTACGAGCTATTGGCAATCTTGGTCGTTTGTAGTTTTAAGCCTAAGCCACTGATCATGAAATTATATTTAAGCCCATTAAGTTATTAACTTATGACAACTGAAGCCCTTGGAGTTAAAATAAATTAACCCCCCTTAAATCATTATCCATTAAGTTAAAACTTTTTCCATATAATTACCATGACTTGTTAAAGATAATTTGAAAACACTTTCTCCCTCTCGAACAAAGACCCGTATTCTATTTAAAGATCTATTGTATTTATTCGAGTGGTTGAGATTTCTTGAAAATCTGTTTGTAGTGTCGAAAATTAATTCTGATTTGATTAGAACACTTTTCAAATGGTTAACCCGAACTTGATTTATGAAATCAATATTTTTGAGAAAAAAATCGTCCGGGTTATAAAACATATACCAATGGCAATCTATGACCTTTTTTATGCACGTTAAACGAAGCAAGTACCTAATTGCCATATATTGCATTCTAAGTCCAAAAGGTTGAAGCACGTAACATCTAAAGTCTAAATGAGTTAAAATTAATTAACTCCCCTTTAAATCATGATCAGTTATTATCAAACCTTTTCCGTTTACTCCTTGATTATTCAGAAAGATCGTTTTGAAAGAATTATTAGCACATTTATCCCCCCTCAAATAATGTCCCATTTTCTATTTAAAGAGCTGTAGACATTGTTTGAGTGATATGAAATTCTTTTAAAATCTTTTTCTGATGAGAGACTTAGATGACTGATTTGGTTTTTGAACGACAACACCTTTTTCAACACGTGTAACATAAATAATTTTTAGAAGAATCATAGACGAAAAATCATTTGGTTAGAAATAAGACTTCTCTTCTGAATCAAGAAATAATGCACTGAAGCGTACATTAAATCGGAGTTGCATGGATATAAAGTAATCCATGCCCGGGAGAACTTAATCACCCGTTGTTAGGAACAGCCGTCTTTTTGGCGACGTGCTTTCCTCATTTTGAAAACCGGGTTGCATATCAGAAATAATAGCAAGCCATATAGACATGTTTTGAAAAACTGTTTGAACTTCTGCTCGAACTTCATTTAAAGACCCGTGCCATTATTGAATGACATTTCTAGATCCGTAAATGTTATCGATGCCAGAAGACATGTCATGAAAAACATATTTTTGGTATTTTCTGATTTTATATTTTTGTATTTTGTTTTTGAAAAGTTTTATAAAAATGAAAATCTTTTTGTGTTTTTCTGGTTTTATATATTTACATAGGATACATGAAGAGATACCACCATAACTCTTCTGTTCCGTCTGCCAGCTTTTTCAGCGTTTTTAGAGACATGCTTTGCATTCCAACCTTTTACATGAGAAATTTAAGTTTTTCTCGTCCTAATGGCTTGGAGAAGATATCTGCCAGCTAAAATTCTGTGCCGATGAAGTAAAGTTCAACCACTCCATTTTCCTTTTACCCCTTGATTTTCCTTGTTTTTTAGAACACCTCCCAATTCATCTAATTTCACCTTATAAATCCACTTCAAGGAAATAATCATCACTTGATCTGGATGAGGTACTAGCTCCCAATCTCCAAATGATCAAACTCATAGAGCTCTTCATGGCATCAAACCAACAAGATTTGGTTAATGCATCTTTATAACTTTTGTGTTCAATTGAAGAGAGGA
Organism: Tanacetum coccineum; assembly: GCA_026074375.1. NCBI lineage: Eukaryota > Viridiplantae > Streptophyta > Magnoliopsida > Asterales > Asteraceae > Tanacetum > Tanacetum coccineum. Next base: position 33,801 of record BQNB010012846.1, read on the forward strand.
AAGCATCATAGTAGCAGAATGGGGCTTCGGTTTATAGTTGGAGGCTTGTAGATATCGGTTTAGAAGGATCACCAATAATCTTGTCAAGCGGATGATCCTTGTCCATTTTTCGATGTGCTCTTGTGGTTGATTTACTGAATGCACGTTGGTTGGGATAACAATTCGGGAAGAGGATTCTTCAGAACTAGGTTCTAAGATTATTCTTCTTAAGTGGTTTCTGAGGTACTTATAGAAGGTATATCTTGATCAATTCTTATTGATGAAGCTGTATCGGTTGAAATAATAGGTTCTTGAACAACAGCTACAAGAATAGGTTGCACAACACTTGGTGAAGGATTAAAGTACTCATCAATCATAGGGAAAAGTAACAAATCCCAGTCATTCTTTATTGGTGGAACATTAGGTGTTAAAGAAGGAGGTTATGGTACGAGTCCTGAACTGATTGTTCAAGGAGTCAAAAGTTGAGGACCGGGTCCTAAACTGATGTGTGCAGGAGCCGTATGACCATTTTTCAAACATCAATCACCATGTAGTTAATTCACACTTCTCCCCCTTAAAAATTGCATATGAGGTTGCCATTTTTGATTGAACAAGTGAATAACAATACAAGCTAACCATTTTTCAAACATCAGCCAACATGTAGTTAATTCACACTTCTCCCCCTCAAAAATTACATATGAGGTTTCCATTTTTGATTGAACAAGTGAATAACAATACAAGCTAATGTACGTCGATCCACTAAATGGATGAATGAGCATGAGAAAATATGAAGAATGTTGATGAGAATGGTTAAAAACAAGAAGATTTCTCTTCTTTTAAAGATAAAGCGCACTGAATCGTACACCTTTCTTTTCATAAAGGAACGAGGCCTGAAGTGTTGTCAGCATACATTATCTGTCATTGAAGAACGAGGCCTAAACTAATATGAATATACGTCATTTATCATTGAAGAGTGAGGCCTGAGCTGATGTGAACAGACGTCATTTTATCGTTGAAGAGCGAGGCCTGAACTGATGTGAACGGACGTCATTTTATCGTTGAAGAGCGAGGCCTGAACTGATGTGAACGGACGTCATCTACCACTGGGTTTAGAGATATATTCTTTTCGGCAACCAAACTTTGAGTCTTTCCTTTATAAGATTACAAGATGTACCTGCACTTAAGTTAGTAGTACCTGCACTGACATTAAGAGTTTGATCGCATTCATATGAGTTAGTGATTACATCATTTGAACCATTTGAAGGTTCACTGTCAACTTTGGTTGTGTTATCGGTGAACATCTTTCCAGTAGGTATCCACCTAAGACCAGCAATCTTGAAAATTCTACCCGTCGGTTTCCACCTAAGACAAGATCTAGGAGTGTTTGGTTTCTCATGCACAGCGGAAGACTTCTTGGGAGAAAACCTTTGTCCTATAGCAATCTGCCTACTAGGTTTCTGAGTATGACTCTTTGGTTCAACGGGTTTGGTGTTGTTTCTAGTCTTAGGGGATTGAACCTTAGCACGAGAATTCACCTCTTTCAGGAATTTTGTTATACAATTATCATGATTTGCATTAAAGACACATTTATGACACGTTGAGCAAACAAAGTGTTTGGAGTCAGAAAAAGAACTAGAATTCCTAGAGTGATCTACTAGCGACACACCATTTGACATTCCACAACTACTCTTAGATACAGGCAAACTCCTAGATATTTGATTGTTACTCCTAGGATTTGGTTTGCTACCATTAGTAGTGTTTTGTAGACTAGTAGTATGCATCACACTAGGTTTTGAATTCCTATTTCTTTCTTGTGTCTTTTTCCTAGCTTCCTCTAGATAGTGATTATGAGCCATATCATTTGAACCATACGGTTCTTCTTGACTATTCCTAAATGAGCCAGGTGCAATCACGTGATGAGGTTTTGCAAGCACATATTCTCGAACTTTAGGCAAATAATGAGGAGTGACTGGTTTTGACAAAACGTTATTCACATCAACTTGGGAGGCAAACCGTGGTTTTGAAAAGTTAGGTCGTTCAGATTTAAACGCATTCGGTTGTCTAACAACTGATTGGTTTCTGGGTGGTTGTAAAACCGGTTTCCCCAAGATTGATGGTTTTGCAAACTTAGTATCCACGCTATTTCCTTTTAACTTTCTTAATTCGTTTTTCAATGCTACATTCGCAAAAACCTTTTCCTGAATCTGAGCTTTTAAATCAGCATTTTCAACAGTCTTACTATTTACTTGAGCAATCAGTGAGTCATTATGATCTTTCGTCTGAATTCGTGTCTTTTTGATAGAATCATAAAGTTCTTTGTAAGTTTGTTTTAAATGCTTATTTTCCTTATTTAACTTCTCATTCTCTGAAAGTAATTTAGCCACACTACTTTCTAGTTCAATGTTTATTGTTTCCAAAACATCAATTTCAAGTTTAACCTTGGCTTCATTACTTGCTTCCTTCACACTTTTAATTTGATTCTCCAAGTTGTAAATTAGTGTGGTTTTGGCCTGTAGCTGAGCTTTCAAATCATTTATCTCAAAAAAATCACAAAACTCAGGAGCATCTTGGTTTTTACATGGTTTGTTACTTTGAAAACTTTCTTCCTTTTGTTGCATTGAAATTTCAAGTGAAATACAATGTTTTTCAAGTTGTAAAAATCTGTTTGAAAGTTCATTGTAAACTTCTTTTTCAACCATATCATTCGTTTTGAGAAACTCAGCCTTAAGCAAAGGACTTTTAGCTTGATATAGTTCAGCATCCTGGTCAATCTCTTCACCCCTATGACACATATTTGTTGAATCCAGAGTGGTATTGCTATCAACCTTGTCCAACAGATATGTGTCATATATGAGTTCAGATTGCTCAGTATGCTGTTGTTCATTAGCAAGGACATTATGTTGAGCAGTCAATTGTACCTCAGCAAATGGCACTTGGTCATTTACTGGACTGATATCTGAATCCACAGCATGTGTGATCCTTGAGCTGCTGCTTGAATCATGCTTATCAGACTTTGTCCTGCTGCTTTCTGTAATAACCGACCCAACATCCAATGCTTTAACGTCAGTGTTTAAATTAACCTCCACTGTTGTACTCTCAGTGACCAAACTCTCGTGTTGTTGTAGCTGATTTTCATTTACTGATTTACTGAGTGCATTGTTGTTTTCTGACTCTATCTCACTGCTTTTTGAGACAATCAACATGTCATCCACTGCTTGAACCGGATTGATCTGAACATCTTGTGATAGTAGCTATAATCTACCATATGTAATTACAGCTTTATGAATGACCGCTTCAAGTGTATCCAGGTTCTCAAGCAAATCACGTCTGTAAGTATCAGGTTCGCAGAACGTGTATTCTTTGAAATCTTTTTGCTGACATTGATTTAGATGTTCTGACGAATTTACCCTTTTTGAGGCAAAAAATTCCTTGAATTGTGTTCGGAGTGCTTCAAGGCAAGTCCTTGGATTAACCTCAAGAAGATTATCTCTTTCAAGTTGTAGCCTTAACTGATCCAGATTATGGAACATCTTCACTCTGAAAGTCTAATGCTCTTCACCGAAGAATAAGTGAAATGCTGGTTTAAATGCATCAACATCATGAGATAAACTATTGAGATAGAGATCACGAAGATGTGTCTCAAGCTATTCAAACCATGCCATGCAGTGGGAGTGCCTTTGTTTTGTGAGACGTTGCGTCAGTTGCAGCTCTCTCTCTCTTTTGAATTTGAATTTGAAGATTCCATTGAAATTCGATGTGTGAAATTAAATTAAGGATCTTAAGTAGATTAAGTAATTTTGTTGTGGTTATGATGAATCAATTAACGTTCACGGGATTTTACAAATCTATGACTTAAACCGATAAAAGAATAATCTTTTACGGGATTTTACTAAATCAAGAAGAAACCGTGAAATAATGATTAATTGTTGTTGGTGAAATCGTTGTCGTATCTGAAGTATTGGAACTTTTGAAAACGATTGTTGAGCTACAAGCACTAACGGTGAAATTTCTTAAAACGAAAGGACTAAAGGTAAAAAATTTGAAAACCAAAATGTAAAACTAAAAAAATACAAAATAATAATTAATATTAAAACTTTAAAAATGAAAAAGTTTGAAAGTTAAAGGTTCTAATTAATTTTGCTTTAAAGTAGAGGGTTAATAGTAAACTAATTAAACCCTAGATGTTAAAATTAAAAACCTTTTAGAAGTTGAGGGGCCAAAAGTGTAAAATGTGAAATATAATAAGTAAGAAACGTGTTTCCCTCCTTGTTGTTCGCTTTCGTTTTAAATTTAGTAAAAAAAGACCGATTCTATTTTACTTCTCCGCGGAATGCTAAATCGGTGTTCGTCGCGAAAACCGAATAATACCACGTTGATCGAATCAAGTCGCGATCTAACGTATAATGTAAAAGTCCCTAGTTAACCGACGTCGAAACCCAAAAAACCCGAAATTATACGAATGAGCACGAATGGGCACGTTGTTCATAATATGCTTTAGCATAACACGTTTAGTTGTTTCCGTATGTATTTTTTGATCTTGTGGACGCGTACGGTGATTGTCGGTGAAAAGCAAGTATACCACGTTGATCGAAACGAGTTCACGATCACGATGGTATAAGTTAGAAGTCCCGTGGATAACCGAAGTCGAAACCGAAAAACCCAAAACAACTCGAAATGAGCACGAATGAGTTAGACAAACCGCAAGATTTTGTTCCCCAGTTAACACAAATCGCAAGACACAAAACGCAATCCTTTTCTCGGACAAAACGCAACGTTGCCCTTTGAGACAAACCACAAGACGTAGAGATTTGGGCAGAGTAACCTTTATATTTGGCTAGAATAATAAAGTCTTCACTTAAACTTGTATACAAATATTTTTTTGAGCAAAACGCAGCGAGTATGGACAAATCGCACCAAGTTTTGAAAAAAAACGCAATGGTTTTTCATAAAACGCAATAGTACAAGTGTCACTGTCACAAGTCGTTTTAACGTGGTACTCTTTCTTGTCTTGCCCACTAAACGCAACGAGCAATAACCACAAGTCTTAGCCACGTTTTTGACAAAACTCAACGGAGAAACAATCTTCAATCTTGCGTCTAATCAACCAAATTCGATGAAGAACACTACTAAACGACACTAGACCTTGTTCTAACCTTGAATAAGCTAAATATAACAAGAGAAAAATTTAGACTTATAAGCCCACGTTCAAACTGTTTGGAAATAAGAGACACCAAAATAAAAAACTTAAAAACACGACCTAAGAAACTAGAAATGTTTTTAAACCAAAAATTAAGCCAATGGTATCCTCATATCCCACAAACAGTAAGACCAAGAAAAACTATCTATAAAAATCTTGCAAAGTACTGTTTCAGCCCAATAGCCCAAGAAATCAATTGTTATTAGCGTAGGAGAACAGTTATCAAAATAAGGAGAAAAAATATGCGAATGTAAAAATAAGCTCAAAATATAAAAAACGTTTTGAAAAAAGAAAGAAAGAGAAAAAAAATAAAAAGGTAAAAACAAAAATATCTAACCGTAAGCTATTTTTGAAACCCAAATGAGAATTAGTTTTTGTTGCATAGAAACAAAAGAAAGAAAAAATAAGCTCAAAACATAACCACAAAATCACTTAATCCACCCCATGGCTCTGGTACCAATTGTAGGTTCCTAATTTCACACACTTATGATCTTAGAGAGAGAAAGTTAGAGAGAGAGATGGATGGAGAGAATAAAGAAAAACACACTTTGATGTGTGTGTCAAATGATTTCTTCCAACACCCTCTCCATGTGTGGAGAGGGTTTAAATATGTCTTACAAAATGCCTATGAAACGGGCTATGGTGTGGGCTTACAGTGGGTAAAGACCCGGCCCAACACCATAAATCATACTATTACTAACAAAACTACGAGCTATGCTAAACATGAAAATACATAGGGTGACCGAGTCTTTTTCTTAAACCTAACAGAACCTTCAAGAAAAGGGTTTTCGAATTCTGCTTCTCTTCTTGGAAGGTTATCAAGACTAAGGAAATAGCATACTTCTATCTATCCAATTGTTGTTCTCTAATTTACAGCAATGGCTTATGTACACTTCAGTGCATAACCCGAGCTTCAAATAAAAGGGGAGAGTACGCTTCAGTGCGCTTTACCTTATAAAGAAGAGAAATCTTCTTGTTTTCAAAATAGTTGAACACAATTTTTCAAGAATTTTTCAAAATGATTTTTAAAATCTTTCAAAATTCTACGTTCAACACTCTCTCCTCATGTCACTTCAGTAGATATGATAGTCACGACGTCAATGATAGAGTTAGAAAGTCTATTCGGTCATTTGTTTGACGAATTATACATTTTTTGAGATTTTAAAATCTGCATATCTTTATGCTGGTAGAAAAGAGATATCCATTTACACCTGCAACAATCACAGAAATGCTCAACAAGAAGCTTCAAGCTGACCATTGGAATGAAATGTGTTATCAACTTCTTAAGCTCATGACAAAACAGCTCAAGAGTCCTGAAGTGTTTGAATGCATCCTCCTAGTGAAGATAAAGCTTTTAATCAAGAAACTTGAAGATTCAAAAGATGAATATCAAGTTTAGGGGATGATTGTTGGGATTAAAATACTTTTTGAAGCTGTTTAAAAGTTACTGCTGCTAAGGTTAGAGTTACTGCTGCTAAGCATAACTTAGTATTGTTAGTGATATTAGTGAAAAATATGCTAAGTAGTTAGTACTGCAGTTACTACTGCTAGTATATATTACTACTGCTAATGGAAGTTAAGACTGCTCAGAGACTTAGAAGAAATACTACTAAGTAGTTAATACTGCTAGTATAAAAGTTACTACTGTTAGTGTAACTTAGTACTGCTAGTATATGTTAGTACTGCTTGAGTAAAGTTACAACTGTTAGCATAAAGTTAGTACTGCTAGTGTAACTTAGTACTGCTGATGAAGAATGAAGAAAATATTCTAAGTAGTTACTACTGCTTGTACACAGTTAGTGCTGCTGGTATAAAAGTTAATGCTGCTGGTTACAACTGCTGAAAGATTACAACTGCTAGAAGAGTTTCTACTGTCAGAAGGATAAAGACAAGAGAAAGGATAAAGATGAAGATTGTTTATCAAGATTACTTACGGGATAAGTATGAGATATTTTTGTAAAAGATTCGTATAAGTTATTTGTTTAGAAGATCATGATAACTTAGGAAAGTATTGTAAGCCTTGTAGGACTCCTTGGTGTATAAAAGGAGGTCCTAGGGCATAATGTTTATATAATTCAGATATCTAGAAAAGTGTTATTCGTAGCTTCAAAGTTTTGTAAACCCTATCACTATTAAGAGTGTTCGTATTATATTAAGGCTGAAAGTTTGGTAAACTGTTTTGTTATTGATCTTGTTCATTACTATTTCATTGAAATTCTTCTTAGTAACATTGACTAGATTCTGCATAGTCTTTAATATTCGCAATCAAAGTTTCTACTATATTTGTGTTAGATTTATCTTGCATAACTATACCTTATACAAGCTAAGGGATTAAAGATCTATTCTATTGGGATCAACAGAAAATGATGGTAAATAAGATATATCTCACATATTTTCTTGTTGTGTATAATTTTTCAAGATATATTCAAAAAGAAAATTTCAAATTCTTTCAAAATTATGTTCTTAACAAACTTCCACTCCAAGTTTTCACTCTATTCTATAATTAAGGGGGAGTATAATAATATGATTCATTCTGCATGCACTCCTGTTCTCCCAAGACTTAGTTAGGCTCATGTGAATTCTAGACATTAACTTGTTTTTAATTCACTAATTGTCAAAAATTGTAAACACATATGCAATTTTTGAGGGGGAGAAAAGTGATTAAAATATGATCAATACGGATTAATAACGGATACTATCTTCAATCTATAAGTGCGTTCCCAAACCTCACATGTGCAAAACTCTTTCATAATATAGTGCATATGTGTAAGGGGAGCTTTTTGGTAACTCTAGAAACACTCAATGTGTCTTAAATGATTTCTCAGACACGTTGATTGATTTTTATTAGATGGTTTTATGGATCTTCATGGCAATACCCCAAAGGCCGACCAACTGTTGTTTCTCAAGGATTTATAAGGCGATTAAGGTTAGGTATATTCGTTTCTTGATCCAGCCAAAACTGGAGAGATCTACCTAGGAACACTCCATTAGATAGAGTAGAAGTCCTAGGTATGACTGGAAAAAGGAGTAAAGTGAGAATAAGGGAATAGTGCCGACTGAGATGGAGCTAGTGCTGGAACAAACCTAACAAGGTACTAGTCATGAAGTCTCGGTAAGCACTGAAGGGGTTGAAGAATGAAAAAAATTATAAGGATAAAGGGTGAAAAGAAAGAAGCCCTCTATACAACCCTAGGCAGAAACTGGGTCAATACATAATCTATCGATAATCACAAAGATGATTCTGATATTGAAGACTGACATCATGGACCTAGTGATGCAATGCACAACCCTCCCTAGCCACTTAGAATCTCTCAAAAGAAGTCTGTTTCATTTCTCACGGAGATCAACACGTTTCTATCGGCTTTCTTATTCTGAGATCGTTGATATTAAAAAGGTGGCAGTCCGCTCCAGCCTCTGATTACCAAATAACAAATGTGCACTTATAGAGTCAAAAGCCAACGAGATCCATCAAAAATCTCACTAGGACACAAATTCCAATATACAAAATGTCATACATCATTATACAACATTTGGTATCAATAAGTCCTACGCATTATCCTTATGATAATTGACAGAACATCAAAGTGATACTCTTTAGTATTCACAGTGTCGATGGAAATCCTTCTTGAGCCAACATCAAACAAGCTCTTTGTAGGTGACTTGTGAAATTCTAAATGAATCAAGCTTGTGTGAATTGGATATCGATTTTGGTCCAGTATATGAATTGTCGACTTAATCAGAAAGATAGTAACAAACTGATTCACTCTTACCGTGTTGTCTGCTTTAAGACGTTTCGGTAATGAGAACAAGCAAGTACGGTGAATCTAATGCAATCGCGCTAGAGGATCTAATACTTTGAGCTGGAAACCATGTCAAGGAAGTTCTTCTAAATTGAACCTACCTGATCACATGTACAGTATTTATACTATAAAATGGTCCTCACAGAACCGGAGGTTAATGTAACCGAACTCAAGATGAATGACAAAGCCATATTCGTCTATGTCTGCTATTTATCACTAACATCAATTTTCAAGTATAAGTGACGACGTTACAACCTCATTCCAGCGGAGTCAAGATTCAAGACATCATGCTCAATAGACAAAGTTATATACATGATGAAAGCTTAAACTATCAAAGTCTTTTGAAAATTCTGATGTACAAGCACTTCCTCAAAAGAACATTTTTGACAAGATTGTCGGATAATAACAAAGATATATCTTACAAGTGGATCAAGTACTACTCCTACCATGATGTGGTACAAGTAATCATGTTAAAGAAAATGTTGAGGGAGATTATTAGCAAGCTTTCAAGACCTTGAGCATGAGGGTGGAGACACAAGATCGCAAGGAGGCATAAAGGTTCAAGGATAAAGATTCAGAGATCTCAGTAGTCAAGACAAATCAAGGCCAAAGACCACGATATCAGTATTTTGTCAAATAATATCAAGTTAAAGATCAAGATCCATGATCACAAGCATGCAAAAGTATCTTTAAAAGAATTCCCAAGAATACAAGGCTCCAAGACTCAAGACACCACAAGAAGTGATCCATAATTTAATGACAACCCCTTAGGGAGAGATTGTTAGCCGTGTTTTTACATAAAGTGATGGTCATTATTATTCCTGAGCCTTGTATAAGAAAAACTTACTTTACGGGAATTCATTTAAGCTAATTGGTCCTCGTTGTCGGGCTTAAAGCCCATGTGTAATAGGTCCGGCCCAACATAAAGCCCAAACAAACCATCTAGGATTTTATCTTTTGTAACTATATAAAGCCCTCTCCAAGTGTAGAGAGGGTGTTGCTTCTCATTTCTTTTCTTAACAAGTAACCAATTTTCTCTCTTTATTTCTCTCTCTAGTTCTTTCTCTCTCTAAAATCTCTTATCTTATTTAGTGTTTTTGGTGATGAAATGATATCATCTAACACGCGGCATGCGAGAACGTTTCCATGGATTTTATTACCAGGTTGCCAGTTTCCAAAGGTTTGACCGTTATTTTGGTAGTTGTGGACCGATTTACTAAGTATGCGCACTTTGGAACATTGCCCACAAGTTTTAACACGACAAAAGTAGCCAAGGTGTTTATGGATATGGTGGTTAAGCATCATGGTTTTCCTAAAACTATTGTGTCTCACCGCGACCTCATTTTTGTTAGTAAATTTTGGAACTAGTTGTTTGAGGCTATTGGAACTCAATTGAATCATAGCACAACATATCACCCGCAGACGAATGGATAAACGCAAGTGGTTAACCACGAACTTGAGCAACATTTACGGGCTATGGTATCGGATCGACCACACTAATGGGTACGTTTTTTGCCGTAGGCCGAATATTGTTATAACACCAGCTTTCATAGTAGTATCAAGATGACTCCATATCAAGCTTTTTATGGGCGTGTACCCCCTTCGGTTTTCGTCCAAGGTAATCGTAGTTGATGAATTGTTGGTAGAACGGGATGATTTGCTACGACAACTCAAGCAAAATTTATTGGCTGCTAAGAATCGAATGGAAATGAAGGCTACTCATAACTGACGAGAAGTTGAGTTTAACATAGTTGATGTGGTGCTCGTTAAATTACAACCATATCGACAGGTCACATTAGCTAGGCTCCTTTCCAACAAATTGGCCAAAAGGTATTATAGGCCATTTGAGGTGTTGGAGCGTGTGGGCAAGGTGGCGTATCGTCTTAGCCTTCCCCTTACTAGTAAGATACATCTGGTTTTTCATGTGTTAATACTTAAACCTTTCTCAAGGACCGGTCATGAAATTGTTGCTAATCTGCCTGAGGAGGATCACGATGGGCATCCAATGGAGAAGCCACCGGTAATATGTGCTACGCGTGTAGTTCTGCAGAATGAAGAATCGGGTCATCAAGTTTTAGTACAGTGGCTTATAATTTCACCAGAAGAAGCAACGTGAGAATGGTTGACGGAGTTTCAGTCAACTTATCCATCTTACCACCTTGAGGACAATGTGATTTTTTAAGGAGAGGGGAATGTTACGCCCGAGTTTGAGGAGGAGGGTCGACCCACGAGGGTCACATCTATCCCAGTGTGGCATAAGGATTATGTCGTGGGATAATCATGTATCTTATTTGTTTAGGACGTATTCGAGTCTAATTGGGATATGTGTCAAAGTTAGTCATTATTTAGGATAAGTGTTCGAGTCGTAATAAGATATGTGTGTCATTGTAAGGGTTATCCTAACCGATATTTACAACCTTAATGGGTCGTATCAAAGAACCTATATTCACAGTAAAAAAAACCATTTTTTCAAGAAAGAGCACCGTTTATATAAATACTCAGACTCTCCCACACAACAATAACATTGACAAAGAAGGGTTAAGTTTATTTATTAGAAACGTACTTTCTCCAATTTACACTCCTAGGTAACAAACTTTTTATATTACCATTATAGTCATTGAAACCGGCTACTTTGTGACGATTTAGTAAATATGACTTGCTGATTTTCCATGCAGATAAATTTTTTTTTAAATTCCACCTATGTTTATTTTACATGTAGTTTATTACTAAAATGCCCACATCTTCATCCTCCAATGAATTTCATCCCACTAATTCCCAATCTCAGATCTTCACCATAGAAACACAACCATAAATCTATTTTCTTTCTTTTTGTCCGAACACAAAACGCAAGTCTATAAATGATCTTTTTACCAAACCATAGATCACAACTATATTTAAATACATTAGAAACCAACCCTTGTTTAACCATATCATCAAACAACTCTTTACATTCATTTAATGAACCCTTAGTTCCCGTATGTATACCACCACAAATTTCTTTCAACCTCTATATAGCATTCTCCCGTATTTATTTCACCGCATAAAATTCTCTATCTATAAATAATTTAAGCCACAACTTCAATTGTTGAAAACATGCGGCCTCCTGTCACCACCTCAACACCCGAAACCCACACCCACTAATGTTTGTCTTTTTTATCTCATATTTTATTTTTTTGTTCGGCTAAAATATGTGATGTTTGGCTTGGTGATTTTTGATTAAAGATCCATGATTTTTGCTATATAAAGTAGGTGTTTAAACCAATAAGAATAAGAAGAATGTTTGGATTGAAGATGAGTTTGGATTTTGTTGATATTAAGTTTGAATGACGGGTCATATTTTGGCCACCAAATATGGTGGTGGGATGATGGTTAGTTGGCAGAGATGGTTGTTGACTTTTGAACCACCAAGATAAGGTTTGAGATATTATGTTAAATGCTTTTTTTCAGCCCTAGTATTCGGTGGCGATGGGATGACGGTTGGTTGGTGAGATGGTGGTGGGATGACGATTAGTTGGCAGATTATATCACTAAGATGGGATTTGAGATTATCTGTTGGTTGTAGTAGCTGGGATTTCAGTGTTGGTGTGGTGAGATAAGATAATATGTTAAATGCTCTTGTATTGGTGGACATAGTCAACAACTTATATAGTCGGGTCAATTTATCCAACTAAGCAACTTATACACTCTGGAAAATTCTAGTCACTCTAAAGAAATAAGAAAATTAAAAAAATTGCTGACGTGTCTGTCATTTTTAAGGTTAATCGGTTGTAATCGGTATCAACCCAACATATTTACTATAAATTTATAAATATAATAGTTTAGATGGCTAGATTGCTAATCAAATAAGTTGGTAAGAAAATAAGTTGGTCTATTAAATGTGTATATTTTAAAAAGTAAGTTTTTAATAAGTGAGTTTAACCGGACAAAGAAACCTTTTGTCAATGTTTTGAAACCCGGTTCGACCCGCCGGGTTTAAGGTGACCCGGGTCAACCCGGTTCTCGAGACCCGGTTTGACCCGGCCGGGTTTTGGTTTTTTCATTTTTTTTTATAAATAAAATAAGTATTTTATATATATTTGCAACGTAATTTTATTTGTTACATGTTATATTTGGTAGTAAATCGTTTTTAGGCTAAATATAAGGTATATTTATAATTTATATATATAATTTTTTGTATTATTGAAAATATTATTATTTTTTTATTTTTTTTGAAAACCGGGTTGACCCGGCGGGCCAACCGGTTGAACCGATAACCCGGTGACTCGACCGGGTCGATTATTGACCCGGTTTTCAAAACATTGCCTTTTGTTACCATTCCACTGATATAAAACGGTAACAACTACCAACACCGAAGACACCGAAACTCGTCAAACAACAAAACAAAACATGATTCCTTGTACCACATCCTCCCGTGTTCCTCGTTTCCTCGTATCCAACATTCGACAATCATTCATCTTTCATTTCCACACATCACAATCCAAACACCCCACAAAAACCTCATCACCTGAAGAACCCATAGTCAACCAGACAACAATACTCCAAACACTAACATGTTACAACAACGACTGGAAACGAGCATATGACTTCTTCAACTATGTGGAAACCGAATACGGGTTCAAACACACTACAGAAACATATAATCACATGATCGACATACTTGGCAAGTTTTTCGAATACGATATTGCGCGCCAACTGCTCGATAAAATGCCTGAGAGAGATCATGCTACGTTTCGTGTAATCTTTAAGCGGTATGCTTCGGCTCACCTTGTTCAAGAAGCGATCGATATGTATGATAAGTTGGACGAGTATAAGTTAAAGGACGAGACGTCGTTTTTGAACCTTGTTGATGCGTTGTGTGAGTATAAGCATGTGATTGAAGCTGAAGAGTTGTGTTTTGGTAAGGATAGGAATGAGAAGGTTGTGCTATTTGGGATTGGTACGAAAGTTTATAATATGATTCTTCGGGGGTGGTTTAAGATAGGGTGGTGGTCTAAGTGTAGAGAGTTTTGGGACAAGATGGATGCAGATGGGATTACTAAAGATTTGTATTCGTATTCGATTTATATGGATATTCAGTGTAAGAGTGGGAAGCCATGGAAGGCGGTGAAGCTGTATAAAGAGATGAAGAAAAAGGGGATTAAATTGGATGTGGTGGCATACAACATTGTTATCCGCGCTATTGGTGTTTCTGAAGGTGTTGACGTGGCGGTCCATCTTGGCCGTGAGATGCTTGAATTGGGGTGTGAACCGAATGTAGTAACTTACAATACAATTATTAAGCTTTTGTGTGACAATATGAGGGTTAGGGAAGCGTATAAAGTTCTGGATAAAATGTCTAGGCGAGGCTGTGCACCTAATGTTATTACATATCATTGCATTTTTAGGTGCTTAGAGAAGCCGAATGAGATTCTTGCGCTACTTGATAGGATGATTGAAAGCGGTGTAACTCCCACTATGGATACATATGTATTGCTTATAAGGAAATTTGGGAGATGGGGTTTTCTTAGACCGGTTTTTATAGTTTGGAAGAAGATGGAAGATCATGGATTGAGTCCGAATGAGTTTGCTTATAATGCTTTGATTGATGTTTTGGTGGAAAAGGGTATGATTGATATGGCAAAAAAATATGATGAAGAAATGTTCGATAAAGGGCTATCGGCTAAGTTAAGACCAGAGTTGGTGAAGGGGGACAACGATGATGGATGATGGATGATGGACGTAAGTAATGTTATAGCATTCATTTCAATGTTTGAAGATGCTTGGTGGCCGCTCTGATAAAAAAATGAAGACAGAATAGGCATTTTCGTTTACTTGATGAATCAAGATAGAACCGATAAACACTGAAAATAAAGATCGGTGATGTATGTAAATGAATAACATCATATTGGTCTCAATTGGGTTCTAAAAGGCGAGTGGGTGATAGTAGCGAGGTGCCGAGGTGAGAACTACCGATAGTCGTGTGGTTTTCAGGTTATATTTTTTGTGATTTTGTAGCAGACATGAGGTTTCTCCAATTGTTCCTGGGAGATTTCAGTAGATATTTAGCTTGTGACCTCATATTGTTAGTTTTGAATTATGACATTCCTAGTGTAAACAAGTTGCAAAGACTTATATGCTTCTGACCCGATCTGATGAATTATTTGAATTTTAGTTTTGGGAAATCAAGGAGATGTACTACTTAATTCAAGTATTTACAGTTTTGATTATCTTGGGAAAACAGTATTTACAGTTTAAATGTCAAATATACGTTTGACCCGTAAGCGGTAGATGTGTCCACGATTAAACTGTAAAACGAAAGATTAGAAATGGATAGATGGACATGGATATACAATTAATCAGCTAACTACAGATAATTCCACAATCTTGTAGGCTGTCTTTTAATCTGAATATTCGTTTGATGAATATATTTGCTTTAGCTTTATAGATTAATTAATTTACCAGTTTTTTTTTCTTTTGTTAACTGAAGAGATGTTCGAGCTAGGAGTATATTCCCTGATGAAATATATGAAGTGAGGTTAGGAAACCTAGTGAGGCGTGTACCCAAGAAGAGGATAGTCATTCGCACTGGCTCACAAGGTTAACCCGACAAGTACTCATCCATGCCCCCATCAAAAAACCATACACATTTTTTTACATAAATGGTCCCTGTGGTTTGTCGGGTATCATGGATTTAATCCCTAGACGTTTTTTTGCGGATGAACCAATGGGCTTGCAAGATGAAGAGAGATTAAACTGGAACTAGAATGGATTAATTCTTTTGTGATTGATATGGAAAAACGAATAGATATAGAGCACAAGCGGGTTTTAGCCGTGAGTTGATCTTGTTGCTGGTTTTAGGGAGCTTCTTGTCTATAGTTGAATTGGTAATTTTATATGTAATTGTAAACTTTGGCTGCATTCTGTTTTACTATGATTTGGGCATAGCGAATAGTTATGGTTTTTGGACTACTATTTTAACTAGTGTCTGAATGTAATAGGGACAGTCTTGTGTTACCCAAAGGTGTGTATTTCCTTTTGTTTGATTCATATACATACAGGGGTGACAGCTTCGACATCTTTATAGGTAAGCCGGCTGATTTGGGTGGCAGCTGGTGGTACGTGATCTTAAACAAATTGAACGAGTAACATTGAAGTGTGTTTGACTAGTAAAATGGATGGAAAGAGTGCAATCTCCAGCCTATTTCAAATGTATATAACCTCAAGTGTTTTTACAATCTTGTTTCAATTGTCTGCGCTATCTCAGTAATTCACTTCCATTGTTTGTTACCATCTCACAAATTAGCGATTTAAAGTCATACATTATGGCTGATCCAGACACAAAGTTCGTGGATGACACCAGAAATCACATATACAACAATAGTAAGGAAACCACCAAATCTTCAAGTAATTCAAAAGAATGCAATAGAACCACAAAATTGGCAGAAGACTTTAGTTTATAATTCTATCAGTTTCCTTTGATATACTTAAGGAAACAAATAAATGGGGTGTTGGGCTAGCTTATTTATAAGAACTTATACTATTAGCTTTCAAACATTTCATAAGCACCTCCACAATGGCTTAGTTTTGGTATATACTTAATTGTCAAGTGATGATTTGCATTTAACTACTCTTCACTTAGTTAACAAACGTATAACAATATATATCTTAATATGTATATGAAATAAACTATTGAACTATTCTGCATCTGTCTGGATACGAGTACAATAGTACATTATGTATATCGTTAGTAAAAATTCCGATTCTTCTATAGATTTCGGTGTACAATATGAATATATATGATTGTATTTTAAGTAATGAGGTGTATTAATCATGTATTAATTATGTATAATTATTTTTATTTTTAAATATTTATATAATGTGGTGTTTTAATAACAGTATTAATAATTTATTAATTATGTTTTAATTGTCAATTTCTATTTATGTTTGTATGGGTTGTACACTATGCATAAACATGTGTAAGTTGAAAATTCAATATTACTAATTATAGAAGGCTAATATGCTTTATATGTACTTAAGATTAAACATCCACACAAACTATAAATTACATTTTCCTATATTCATTTGTAACTATAAAATTATTTAATTAAAAATTGACTATATTAATACTTGTTCAATGGCAAACGACAAATATACATAAAACTATTCTGTAGCTTTAATACATATTTCTTTGTCATCAAAATACCACTAATTAAGGTGGTGTTTGAATATAACTTAATCGATTTAATATGAAAAAACTTAATTTATTAAGTTATGTGTAAAGTTGTTTGTTTATAACTTAATCAAAAGAAATAACTTAAAATAATAAGTGATAAAACTGAAGGTCTCCACATTAAGTCATCCGTTAATTAACGCGACTTAATGAAAAAAAAAATAGACAAACAAGCCCTAAGACCCGGATTTGATAAGACAACTTTTTCAAATTTTTTGAGGAAAAATTTCAAAGATTTGAAGTGGTCCCTGTAACCCGGAGGAGTAATCATTATAAAACTCTTCAATCGGATCAAATATCTTTTCTTGATGCAATGGTTTCAGAAGAAGAGATTCGTATGGCCATTTGGGAATGCGGGTCTGATAAATCTCCAGGACCAGACGACTTTTCCTTTGCATTCTTTAAGCGGTTTTGGAATGTTATGAAAGGTGGTATAATTCACTTCGTCCAAGATTTTTTCGGACAAGTATCTTCCCAAATGGTTGCAATTCATCTTTTATCACTCTAATTCCCAAGACTCATAGTCCAACTCTGGTCACCGACTATCGTCATATTAGTTTAATTGGGGCTCAATACAAGATCATCGCTAAGGTCCTCTCAAATCGATTGGCACGGGTGATTGATTCCATTATTAGTTGTGAGCAAACGACGTTCATCAAGACCCGACAAATCCTTGATGGCCCCATAATGGTAAATGAAATAGTGGATTGGTTCAAGAGAAAAAAGAAATCAATGATGATCTTCAAAATTGATTTTGAGAAAGCTTTTGACTCGGTTTCTTGGGACTTCCTCTTTCAATTAATGGTGTTTATGGGCTTTAGTTCAAAATGGATTTCGTGGATCAGTGGATGCCTTTCTTCGGCAAAGTCATCCGTCTTAGTTAACGGAAGTCCAACGGATGAATTTCATTTACATAGAGGTCTTCGACAAGGAGACCCGCTTTCTCCATTTCTATTCATTATGATTATAGAAGGATTACACGTAGCCGTTGGAGATGCTATTCTTGATGGGTATTTTCGAGGTATTACAGTTGGTTCTCAAAATATATCGCATATCCTATTTGCGGATGATGTTTTATTCCTTGGTAAATGGTCCCGACCTAATGTCATTAATCTGGTTAATTTACTTCAATGCTTTTATCGTGCCTCTGGTCTAAAGTTAAATCTTCAAAAATCAAAACTGTATGGCGTGGGAGTATCGTATGATGAAGTTCAATGATTAGCATTGTTAACCGGATGTAATTCTCAACGGCTTCCTTTCGTCTATTTGGGCCTTCCTATAGCCGAAAACATAGCTAATCAGAAAGGATGGGAGCCTATTGTTGACAAATTCAATACCAGAATGTCAAGGCCGAAGGCATCCATGCTTTCCATTGGTGGTCGAACAACGCTGCTCTCTTCGGTTCTTGGGGCCTTAGGTACGTATTATTTCTTGTTATTTCCTCTTCCAAAATGTATCATCAAGACCCTCAAATTGTTTTTTGGGGCAACGATGGAAATACGTATAAAATCCCATGGATTGCTTGGACTTCCACTCTAGCCTCCAAAGCTAAAGGTGGTCTTGGTATCGGAAGCTTAGAGGCTTAATCCAAAAATGGCATTGGAGATTCTTGAATACACCATCCGCTCTATGGGTCATGACCATAAAAGCGATTCACGGCCTTAATGGAGATTCTTCTTTCTTTAATTGCTTAGTGAAAGGTAAGGGTGTATGGGCAAGAATTGTGAAAGATATCAATGCCATGAATGACCAAGGATTCATTCCTCACCACCTTCTTAAAAGAAATGTGCACGATGGTAGAATAACTCGATTCTGGAAAGACGTATGGATGGGTGACACTCCACTCCAACATCAGTTCCCTCGCTTGTTTCGTTTAGAGGTGAATCAAAATTGTATGGTTCGTGATAAGTGGAATGACAGATGAAATTGGATATGGTCCCGCCCCATCTCAGGTGGTACTACCTCAACTCAATTAAGTAATATATCTACCTTACTTAATCTGATTATCCTTACCGAGGCTAGAGATGAATGGGTATGGCTTTTGGATCCCAACAACGGATTTACCGTTAAAAAGACTCGTATCCATTTAATTATGCTTCTTTTCCGGACGCCTCCATATCAACTAGATGGTGTCGATTTATTTCGAAGAAAGTCAACATCTTCGTATGGCGTGCTCTCCGTGACCGTCTTCCTACTCGGTGGAATCTAAGCATTGAAGGTGTTGAGCTTGAATCTATCATTTGTCCCAACTGCTCGTGTTCGCCAGAGACTGTTCAACACTCGTTATAGGCTTGTATTCATGCCACTTGTGTTTGGCATTAAGTTTTCACATGGTTAGATTTGCCTTACACTTCTCCTGCATCTCTTCAGGATATATATGCATACGTTGATCAGTTGCATTTTCAAAAGGATAGGAAATTGATGCTTGAAGCTATTTTCGGTGTGGTGTTGTGGACCTTATGGAGCTTTTAAAACAATCTCATATTCAGCAATCTTCATTCGGCTCGTAATGATATTTTTGATAAGATTACAAGCACTTCTTTCTTATGGTACACAAATAGGAATAGAAAAGCTAATATATCTTAGACCAGGTGGATGCAAAATCCATTGATTCCTTCTGTTTTGTAATTTTCCTATTTGCTTCTTCCTAGCTTCTCGCTACTTTTTAATAAAATCTTGTTGTTCTAAAAAAAGAAAAGAAATACTTTTTCTATTGATATAAGAGTAAACTGCAAAAATCATCCATGTGGTTTGTAGTTTGTGGCACTAATCATCCCTAACCGATACTATTGGCATTAATCATCCCTGAGTGGTGAAACGTTCGGCAAATATCATCCCTTTAGGGATGATTTTTGCAAAACTTTTTGTTAAACTTTTTGCAAAAATCATCCTCAATAAGGATGATTTTTGCCGGACATTTAGCCACTCATGGATGATTAATGCCAATAGTATCAGCTAGGGATGATTAGTGCCACAAACTACAAACCACAGGGATGATTTTTGCAGTTTACTCTTGATATAATGATATTTAGTTTAACACACTTGCACAACACAATCTCAAAGTAAGTGAGCACTTTTAATATAATCCAAAAATTTATAAAAAAACTTGATATAGTTATATTGTAAAGTATAATTACGTATTGCGTTCCAATTTATTAGTCATTTTTGGAATTTTTGAAGTCTTTATATTTCAACTTTGATCTATTTTTGTTTGTGTTATATAATACTTGATGAAAATACATTTAAACCCCAACCAATTCATATAATTTGCATCAAGGATTATATAACAAAAAATAAAATAAAATAATTAAGGTCAAAGTTTAAAAAGAAAAACTTCAAATCTCAAAAGTGGACTAATAAATTGGGACGGGAGGAGTATTTGGTACACAACATGATTTTCTAATTTTTTTAACTTTCACTTAGTTTTCTAATCTTTGTTTACCTACCCTTGTCTAGCTTTAATAAATGAGAAAATTCCTTAAACGGACCTTTTATGATTCGGTTTAAAAAAACAGATCGGTGCATATATATTTTATAAAAATGGTCTAAACAAGTTATTTCATTGGATCAAACACACTTATATTAATCATTTATTCTTGTTTATCCACGTATTAAATTGGCACGCCTTTTTAGTTACACGCGCTTGAAAAAATCCTCAAAAATCTCTAAAGACAAACACTGGCACGAGTTGGTTTAGTGTCTAATTTATTTCAAGCGCGCTTCCTATCAAGAAAACTAAGAAATGACAAATTAAAGGTGCGTTTCGTTCTCCAACATGAAAGTGAACAAAAAGACAAAATACTAGGCACGTTTAACAATATATGGCGCGTCTAACATTTATTTTGTAACAATGACAACAAATAAGCCATAAATACAAACACAATAACAAAACGACAATAAGTAGCGAGTTTCAATCCATAAGCGATCCTCGTTTAATTTCCAAAACGCGTCGTATGTTGAAAGTAGACAAATAACCAAAAAGAGAATAAAAACAAAAAAAAATCATTTAATGTTAATATTCGGTTCTTGGGTGTTGATGAAGGTGTAAAAAGGGAAAATATAGGAGATGATGGTTTATTGAAGATGAGGTGGTTTGGTGGTTGGGATTATTGAAGGAAGAGGATAAAGTTGTTGGAGGAATATATGTGTATTAAATATGTAATTAATTTGTTTATTTAATATACACTGACATCATGGAAGCGCATGGGGCCGCAAATGAAACTAAAACGCGCCATAAGGTCTACGTGTGTCAGGGTTCAATTTGGTAAAAAGTAGTGATTGGTATGCCTAACTAGTGTGCCTATACATATATACGTATATATGTATGTATATATATATTTATTATATATATATATATTTTTAGTAGGGATCCAGTGAGAAGTAAATTAAAATAAGGAAGTGGTGAGATGTGTACTAAAAGCCTCACTTTGAGATGCAACGGATTTTGTCATTAGATGCTATGTCTTTTCAATTTACATATCACCATTTCGAGTGCGAAAAGTTTATTTGATGTGTAGATGGTGCAAATTGATTTTCATGATTTTAGCATGTGGCAGAAGGAACAAAAAAACGTGAGAAACTTGAAATGCACTTAATATTGTATATGCATCTAATTTAAAAGCTTGAAATGCGTTATTAATGCATTCCTAAGATAATAGAGATGCATCCATCAATTTAGTGGTGCATCTTCGGTTATGCGATTTATAGTTACTTCTTATCTTTTTATTTAAGAAAACTTCTCTTTGATCTAACTTATTATATATTATATAGATATATATATTATATATATATTATTATATTTATATATTATATATATTTAGATATATATAATATATATATGTGTGTGTATATTTTATATATATATATGTGGATATATATTATATACATATTATGTATATTATATATATATATTCATTTATGTATATTAATATAAATATATGTATATATATTACATAATATGTATTATATATACAGATATATATACATATATCTTATATACAGATGATATATATTAACATCTTTATATATACATAATATATATATACATATATATATTATATATATTGCATGACGTCATTTAAGACGGCTAATTTTTGTTTGAGAAGAAAATAAGAGATCTTAGCCTTTTCATTTAGCCCTTCTTTTTTAATCTAATGGCTTTGATTAGTTTAGATATTACATAACTTTGCCACTAAACAAAAACTTGAGGCTTTTTTGTCTATTTTTTTATCCAAATTCATAAGGGTCTAAATGAACCTCCCTCATTTGTTACACACCACCCAAAAATCCATCTGAATTTCTCCCTTGTCTAATTCACACACAAACAGAACAAAAACACACACACTACAGTACGCCAAACACAAAAACAAATACCGCCATTAAAGCACCTTCAAATTGACCTGATCATCTATTTAGACATGCTCATTAGATACACCTGATAGGCTGAGATCTTCATCCAATTTTGTTCATAATAATGTCAAATTCTCACACTCTTATCACTCAATTGTTTGTATTCGGTGTTATATTATCTAATTTTTTGTAGTGTGAGTTATTTTAATACATCAGGATTTAATTTTTTTGCAAACACGAATTGTGTTCTTAAGTTTTTATGAAATGACGATTCTTATTATCTGTTTATTTTCATGAGTATGATGAATGCTGGAAGCTGCAGTTTAGTTTAACATCTTGTTAGGTTCACTTTTTAATAGATTGTGAAATTAAGGATTTTGGTTTTAAGAGGTAGTGTGCTTCTATCTTCGAAATAATTTTGGAAGTCAAGCTAAAATGCGGCAGGGATGGCTAACAAGTGTTGACGCATTAGGATGCGCACCAAATGTTTGTTGAAATGCTCATAAGAAACAATCTATAGAAGAACGAGATTTTACATGTGATTAATTTTATTTTTGCAATAATTTTCACTCATGAAAACAACCTAGGAAAGAAGGTACTACAACGTAGAGGAAATGTTTAGATGGTCTCGTAATTTGTCACATGTGAAAATATATGTCTCTAGCTTGTTAAGATGTGTTAACAAGTTCGTCACATGTGAAAATATATGTCTCGTAATTTTTCACATGTGAAAATATATGTCTCTAGCTTGTTAAGATGTGTAAACAAGTTCCTCACATGTGAAAATATATGTCTCGTAATTTGTCACATGTGAAAATATATGTCTTTAGCTTGTTAAGATGTGTTAACAAGTTCGTCACATGTGAAAATATATGTCTAGTAATTTGTCACATGTGAAAATATGTCTAGTAATTTGTCACATGTGAAAATACATGTCTCGTAATTTGTCACATGTGAAAATATATGTTTCAGATGTGTTTCCTCTTCATGGTCAATAGAACCAGAGGGTACTCTTAGTCCGATCATTATATGTTTCAGATTACCGTTGAGGTTGTGGAATCGTTGTATGCAACTTAGATTCCCGTTGAGGATCAAGTGGGCTGCTGGTCACAACACAGTCGCCCTTAGTGGTGCATGATGGTCCAACAACCTCATTTGATTCAATTTGACTATTTGGGAGGTCATCGGTTACAGACTGAGATGGTCCAGCCGGCACAGTGATTTTATCAGATGGCTTAGTAGAATCTCTCTGTTCACCTGGTTTCTTATCATTGACATTAGGTCTTGAATCAGCATAGCCAAGTTATTTAGTATCTGCAATTGAGCCGAAAGGCACCTCGCATTCTGCAACATCTCGGATCTCATCATCACTGGCTCACTGCCTTCACTCTCTTCCTTATAAGGAAAGACTTAAGAGTGTATCAAGAAAGTTAATTTCTGCCAATTCAGCGTTTAAAAATTCGTCATATTATTAGTGAGAGAAAAGGGAAGATGTGTGTGTTCTAGAGAGAGAAACACACACACTTATTACAAATTATGATTCCTCACCCTCCAGGGATGTATGGTGGGATATATATAGCACTGGACACGATCTACTTACTATACTTGACATTTCTAGTCCCTGCGTGTCCGGCTAATATAAACTAATGTAATTCCGTATTAGCCGACATATTTTAAGGCTAACAATCTTCCCCCAATATGTGGGCATACGGAATTACTTACAATGTTCCTATCAAGTACAAATACAACAAAATAAAGTGACATCCAAGGCGCTTTCAATGCTGAAGATGATGTCTTTGTCCTTCTAGTCTTTGATACTTGTACTCAGTTGGATCTTCTTTGTCTTGACTTGTTCTGTGACAAATTGTAGTATACATGAGTGGATTAACTTCCCCCCAATTCATGCAGATATTGTCTTTAAAAGCTTTCTTCATATACTCCTTTTTGGCGAAGTTTCTGAATCAGCTTCCCCCCAAACCAACATCTGTATCTTGAGCATATTCTGAAACGTTGATGTAGCTTGAATGATCTTCTAACATTGACATTTAAAGTGCACAACGGAATTTAGTAGAAGAAACAGTCAACCACACCATCTAATACTGCTTCTATACTGTATCATGATTTCGGTCTTGGTGAATATCCGTTTGGGGGGAACATGCAAGAGATCAGCAACAGTTCTTCTCACGCATGCAGAATACTTCACAAACCATACTAAGTGAAGTAGTATAAACTACTTCCCCCTGGAAGTTGACCTGATAACATCAAAGTATCAAAGTACACGTATTCCCCCATGATGGTTTCGAACTCTCGGAAGCATCATTGACTTGTGTACGACCATATACACGAGAAGTTCTTGTCATAAGCAACAATCTTGAAAAGTTATGAAAGACATTGAAGAACTTTGAAAGATTTTGCTTGAGACTATGAAGTATCATTGACGTTCAGTAGCTTCAAATTCCGTGAGAGTTGCCGGATCACATCTCACCTTTTTACTCTTATGGCTATCTTACCTAACTCGTATTCTGTGGCTTATTGCTAATGTGACCACTTGGTGAAGTAAAACCCGTATTACAAACTTGAAAATGAAGTAGAATTCCCCAAATTTAGTTACTTAAGCTTGCACTGTTGTTGATTGAAGAACGGTGCAGAAGAAAGCCTCTTAAGTAACTTTTTACACTCAACTAAGAGACCAAAATAAAGTACAACACTCTTGAGACTTAATCCACTTCGGCATCCTTGGTTTGTGGCATTGAGCACTTACAATGTAACTCCTTATTATGTGGATAGCTATAACCTGTGAGTACTACAATGTAACTCCTTACTCGGGTATAATCGATAATCCAAGTATCAACCATAACTGTATACGTTCAAGCAATCGTTCAAAACGATAGATTGGGTTTGAAAGAAAAGGGGTAGAAAGTAGAAGGAAGTCTCGATGAGAAATAAGTAGACGGCCTTCGTGAAATCAACTTCAATCTCAAATGGGCGGGATACCAAAATCAACTTCGTGATTTCTTGTCATCGTAGTACCGAAGTCTCTTGCCGGTTTGTCGTTGTAGTGAATCTTATTCGGATCTTTTGTAGTGTTATGTATCGTGTTTGTTGTGTTGTTGTTATCAATTAACATTCACGGGATTTTACAATTCTATGATTTAAACCGATAAATGAATTAACGGGATTTTACAAAATCAATAGAAAACCGTGAGTGATTTGATTCGGAATCAGCGGCGAAAAATTCCAAAAAAAACTGAAAAACGTCAATAAATCATAGAAAACGATGTTTTTGGCCTTCGAAAAATCCTTAACCAGCTAAAGGTGGTTACAGCGTGATCCGTCTCGTTTTTCTCTTCGATTTGAGAGGTCACGGGCCTAAAACGGACTTACGGATCAAAAGTTATGGCTGTTTTACTGAAACCGTTTTCGTCACACAAGATTGCTAGAAAAAAAATTTCGTTCGGTCCAAAAAAAATTGCTCGTTCGGTCCTCCGCTAGTTCGATCGTTGGCTAGTTCGATCAACTCGTTCGATCCTCTCGATCGATCCTCTCGTTCGATCAACTCGTTCGATCCGCTCGTTCGATCATTCAAATTTTCCGCTCGTTCGATCATCGAAAATTTCCGCTCGTTCGATCATCGAAAATTTCCGCTCGTTCGGTTCTTTAGTTCGATGCTCACTAGTTCGATCCTTGCTCGTTCGAACCTCCTAGTTCGATCCTCCTAGTTCGATCCTCCTAGTTCGATCCCCCTAGTTCGATCCCCCTAGTTCGATCCTCCTAGTTCGATCCCCCTAGTTCGATCCCCCTAGTTCGATCCCCCTAGTTCGATCCTCCTAGTTCGAACCAAAATGAAAATGCACTCGTTCGATCAAACAAGTATGAAGCTCGTTCGATCCAAACAGTTACATTGCACGATTTTATCTTCTTTCCGTCCTTGCGTTTGTCTTATCAACACACGAAATGACCACGACTACGAGCTTTTAAGCCAAGAAATGATGCCGAACCAATGAGCTCATAAAAAATCGAAAAGCTCTTATCACAACACACATTCGAATACAATACACCCCCGGTTAGCTCTGATACCAATTGTTATCCCAAAGATTCACAAGCTAACAAGAATGATCCGGAGGTCGGGGAGGATTGAACAAATAGAAAGCCATATTATTAGTGAGAGAAAAGGGAAGATGTGTGTGTTCTAGAGAGAGAAACACACACACCTTATTACAAAATTATGAATCCTCACCCCTCCATGGAAGTATGGAGGGGATATATATAGCCCAGGACACGATCTACTTACTACACTTGACATTTCTAGTCCCTGAGTGTCCGGCTAATATAAACTAATGTAATTCCGTATTAGCCGACATATTTTAAGGCTAACATCTTCCTTATAAGGAAAGACTTAAGAGTGTATCAAGAAAGTTAATTTCTGCCTATTCAGCGTTTAAAAATTCGCAATGGTTTCCTTCATAATAGTTTCCTTCAGACCATCTTCCTATTCAGCGTTTTGTTGGTAAACCAAGGATGTGAGTTTAGCATTTTGGGATTTAATCTAAGAGTTCAATATCATGTGTTGTTAGCAAATTTTAAGTCGAACACATTTAATCAAATTTTGTTAGGTATGGAAAACTAGTTTTACCTTTCAAGATGTTGAAACTCGTTAAATTGTAACTCCATTGGGAAGTCCGAGCACAAAACGTACATGTGTTAAAAATCTTTTTGTGGTTTGTAGGGCAAAAATATATTAAAAGTTTGAATATTGTTAATTATAGCTCATACCATTATTCTTTGTAACGGCAGTGATGCATAACCACTGCATGCATCAAAGACTCTCAGTCTATCAATCTATAGTGCTTGGGTTAGGATCATTTATTTTTCTTCTTTGATGATTTCTTGATATTGTGAATGCTCTATAATGCCTGTAAATGTTCATTTTTGTTACAAACAGGGAGGAGAACCAGAATGCAACAGCGATATCTACCTTTGGAAAAAAGGGTTTACGTATAACCAGAATACAACAGCGATATCTACCTTTGGAAGACTGTTTTCAGATGGTATCCATACAGATGTCATCATCCGGGCTTCTGATGGAAGCATTGGGGCTCACCGGGCAGTTCTTACAGCTCGTTTACCGTCTTTGATCTCATGTTCACCCACGAGCTCAAAGAAAAGGATTTGTGTGTCATAGAGATTCCTGAAATGTCCATTAAAGTTTGCCAACCGTTTCTTAGCTACCTATACTCCAATAAAATTCAAAACCAAGACCTTCTCTCCCACAGACTCGACCTTCTCAGAGTTGCAGACACTTATGACGTGTCTGATCTGAAAGATGTTTGTCAAGATATCTTGATAGAAGATATTGACTCAGAGAACGTGATGGAGAGGCTACAAACTGCGTTTCGTTATCATCTTCCGAGACTAAAGATTTGTTGTATTGATTATCAAGTGAAGTTTGGTAAGATCTTCGACATTAAAGATGAATTCAATGCCTTCATACAATCTACTCATCAAGAACTGGTAAGTGAATTCGTTAACTAAATCCTTTCTGCCTGGAAAGGTGTCTGATAGTCGAGTGAAATGGGACCACGGAGGTCAACACCAAATCATCCCCTTAGGTAAATGGTTGCCGAAGATAGCGGTAGATGCATACGTGTCACCTAATGTAGTATTAGCTGGACAAGTGAACGTGCTTGATGGATCGAGTGTGTTCAACTATTCTTATATGTACTTTATAAATTGGCAGCGAGTTCCCATCATAGAAAATCTAGACGGGTTCACCTAAGTGCTATTTCTGTTGCTATTCTTCCGCAGTCAGATGAGGTGATGACTTACTACAACAGTTATCATTTTGCTATATACTTTTTTTTGGATAAGGGTTTCCCCGGTAAAATAAAGCAATCGACCACAGTGGGAGTCAAACCCACGACCTTTTGATCCACATTAAGTGGGATGATGATGTTTTGCAGGTAGATGCTCAACCATGGAATGAGGACTTGAGAATTGACACATACATATCAGGTGGTCAGCATGCTAATACTACTAATAGTGTTGTTAGGATCGCCCATATTCGATCCGGCCTAACAGTTGCTATACAAGATGAAAGGTCACAACATATGGTAATTCATCCTAGATAAACTTGCTACAATTATTATATATAACCTTAAAAAATCATTTTTCTTTCCCTTTGGTTTAATAGAACAGGGCTAAAGCGTTAAAAGTACTGTATGCAAGACTATGTTGGAAGGTAATAAAATAAAGGTTTGTGCTTTTTGTGTTAGCCATGTGAATTTAAAGCTTTTAGCTTATGATTGATTGGTCTTCGGAATTGTGAAATATTGTGTAACATAAGCTTAATTTATGAGCTGAATTTTTTTAAAGTATATGCCTATTTATTTACTCCGCGTTCTTTTTGTGATTTCAGAAGCTGTAAAGCTACATATACTATGTATTGCTCAGTTAATTATTTATAGGTTGGTTGGTTGTTTTGTACAATTGCAATGAATAAAGCTTAGATACACTGTTTTATACCAGGCTTGTTAATCTATTTAACTTATCTGGTAGCTTATTGTATACTTACTCTCTTGATAGGCCAGATTTCGGTAGCTTATTATAGTTTTACTCCACGCATTCAAGTTTTCCATTTGTATGTAATACTTACTAAGAAATAGCATTAGCATTAGCCTATGAGTTGGTTCTTAAGCCATATGGTGTCATAATACATAACGTCACAGACGATGTACTATTGATAATAAGCAATTATACTTCCATTCGAGGTTGATGTTCATCTCATACCTTGAGATTTGTTCATTCCATTTAACTATATATACTTAAGTTATGTTCATTTGATCATCTCATAAAGTCACAAGCCATATTGTCCTATCACAGGCTGATGAAAAAAGAGGAACTTGGATATAAACTGTTGAGGAA
Organism: Tanacetum coccineum; assembly: GCA_026074375.1. NCBI lineage: Eukaryota > Viridiplantae > Streptophyta > Magnoliopsida > Asterales > Asteraceae > Tanacetum > Tanacetum coccineum. Next base: position 63,256 of record BQNB010012846.1, read on the forward strand.
GATCAAGAGCTTGTATGTGTTCGGTCTCTATTGAACTCATCTATAAATGATATTTCCTTTACCATCTTATCTTGTAGCCTAATATCAAAATTTGTTGACTTTGAGTAATTTTTCTATAGACTTTCTGAAATCAAATGATTATGCTAATGTTGCATTCATTCCGGTTCTTATATACTACTCATTCTTGTTTCAGGTACAAAATGAGTTTTCCAAAGCATGTGAGAAGGGGGCCCATAATAACAAAAGACTAACTGAAGGAATATATATGGAAATCCTTGAAAAGTGGCAAGGTAATGTTTCAAAGCAGAGCAATAATCCCCAAAAGTCAACTGATAATTGCTTATTTAATACAGTAAAATAATAAACACTGAAATTAGAAGGTTGTTACCCATTTGACCCATTGCATTGTTTCAAAGCAGATCAGCAATCCTAAAAAGGTTTTTACCCATTTCTTGCATATATAGCGAGGAGGAGTTCGGGTGCGTGTTGAATTTATATATCATACGTTATTTCGTTGAGTATTCTTTTCTAAAACTACTACGCGTCTTATATTTTACATTTATGCTTCTTTGCTAGGCGGGAAAAAGAGGTCAAAGGGATCATTATGGATTATATAAGTATACTGTCAAAACTGTAGGCTGAGATAACCAAGGTCAAAAAGATTATCGTGGGTGATACTCAACTCATATTATTTCCTTCTTAAGTGGGACCCGTCAGTTTCCGAGTGTAGAATAGATGCTTTCGTTAGAGATAACAGGATCACACGGCTCACACACAATTGGGTTTGGTAACAGGTATGAACTAGTCCAGCTCATAGAATTGGTTTATGTCACTACTTGGCCAGTTATCGTAATGATCAATTAAGTTTTGATATTGTTTTGTACTTTACAGTAATTGTCAATCGGTAAGATACATACCTATTGACACTACTACTATAGTAATATGGAAAAAATAGTTTTCTAATATTGAGTAATTCAAAAGTTATTGGTGAACGTTATCATGGTGCTTTTTAGTTACATAACCACTAGTTTTTATATAGAACTGGTATTTTATAACTTGAGTTCATTTTTGTCAGACTTGAGTATTTTACATAATTGATACTTTAGACAATATTTGGGCTTCGAACCTCATACACGTGGTACTTAAAGAGCTTGATTCTTAACTTACTATACTAACAGATTATAAACAGCTATATTAAATCTCCTTACTTTACTAATAGACCATATATATAATTTTTAATATTTTTAGCTTAATGCCAAGTTTAGCTCCTTAATTGTGTTGCAACTGTTGTTTTGGACAGATTTGATTATGTTTCATATTTGTGATGGATTTGCAGGTTCACTTATTTAGATCAAGGTAATCTGATCTTTATGTTCATTTTTAACTCAAAAAAATCAGAACGGGTGAAATGGGCCAAAGTAACTGAATATGCATTCGAATTTCGAACCCTTTTTACTCACTTGCAAGGTATGAATTTCGAACCCTTTTTACTCACTTACAAGATATTATATAATAGTAGTGACTCAATTTGCATTTCATGCTTATCTTACTGTAGGTTCAGCTGCGTACTTTGGATGGCTTGCTGAAGGATAGAACACACAGTGCTTCGAATGGATACTACATCATGTCAGTTTGTGATAAGGTAAGGTAACATACTCTGTTTCCCATAAAGGCATTTTATGAAAAATATCGAGGCTCATGCTTCTTTTAAGTTTGCGATCAGTTTGCCTAAGCTTTAGCTCTATCAATTTACAATTAGTTTCCAAAAGCTGGTATAAGCTTGAGTTTTTGGTTACTTCATATTGTTTTTGGTATTTAAAAACAATGGGAACTTCCCTCACAATGGAAGCTTTTAAAACTTATGTCGCAGGAACTCTTCATGCCGAAACCATAGTCATGAATGGAAATCTGGTATGTATCCTCGGAAAGTCGAAAGACCTCTTGGGTTAATGTGATTGTAACATATAGTTGTCAAGACTAACATTTGCTGTTGTTGAAGCTAAGGTAGGTTGACAAGCTGACACAAATGATTGGTTTTTGTTTTGCAGTGATGATTCGTTTTATGGCGTTAAGGGGCAATATGAGTGTACGACGTTAGAGAGACTTTCTTTTGTGAGAGATTTTGTTTACGTTACACACAGTTTATACATGTAATACTTTGTATGATTATGATGTATACATGTAATATAGCTTAGCTTGCATGATGCTGAATATTATTAGCGCTTTGTTTACATTAATACTTCACACATTCGTTTTGGAATGATAATCTTTTGGGAAAAATTGTATTGGGTATATGGCAATGTTGTATGTGTGTGCAAAGCCTCTAACTGGGCTAAATAATTTGTCAGATTCTTATGACTTTAATGACGACTTTTTTTTGTCACCGTTGATACATTTGTGAGTTGTGAGACCTTTTATGGTCGATCGGACCAAAATTAGAGATGACTTACAGCCATTAGTGACAAACTTGTGACGAAATATGTCGTCAAAATTTATAGTGACAACTCTGATTTTGTCACTTATTGATGACGACCTTTTGCATTTTCGTCTCTAAAAAAATCAGTGACTGACCTATTGTGACGACAAGTGACGACCCAAGTTTTCGTCACTAAGTTTGTGATGACTTTTGGCTGTTATTGACGAAATAGCACTTGTCACTAAAAGCAGTTTTTGTAAGAATATCTCACGCATGTATATTATGAGCAAAAATTGAAGCATTTATCTTACTAGTGTATTTTTATACTAAAAATGAAAAAATATGAGATATTGATATATAATAGACAATTGTTTAAGTTTTGTATGGATATATTCACGCGTTATTATGAGCAAAAATTGAAGCTTTAATTTTATTAGCGTATTTTTTATACTAGAAGTGCAAAATAGGAGATATTGATGTTTAATAGACGATTATTTTAATTTTTCGAGAATATCTTCACGCGTGCAAATTATGAGAAAATAAAAATATTGAAGCTTTGATCTTACTAGCGTACTTTTTATACTAGAAGTGCAGAAATAGGAGATATTCATGTTTAATAGACGATTATTTAAGTTTTGTAAGAATATCTTCACGCGTGCAAATTATGAGCGATGATTAAAGGTTTCATCTTACTAGCATATTTTTATATTAGATGTGCAAAATATGAGATATTGATATCTAATAGATGACTATTTAAGTTTTGTAAGAATATTTTCATGCGTGTGCAGATTATGATCAAAGATTGAAGCTTTGATCTCACAGTCATATTTTTTATACAAGAAGTGCCAAAATATGAGATTTAGATGTTTAATAGATGATTATTTAAGTTTTGTATTAATATCTTTATGCGTGCAAATTATGAGCCAAGATTGAATTAATATCTTCATACTAATTAAGTTTTGTATTATATCCCTCCATCCCTTCGGTGTAAGGCTGCTACTGCTAGGATGTCTCCATCTGGTATGTTTATGGTCCTTGACAATTTTTTAAATTCCAGCAGAACCAACCATACATGATGCGGTCCTAACTGGTTATAGTTTATACAGTTGGATTAAATGGGAGGGGAGCTATAGAGCATAACTACGCAACTGGATATTCCGTCTTTTTTCCTAATGTGAAGCCGGCGAATAGTGTTATTTAAGTTTTGAAAGAATATATCTTCATTCGTGCAAATTATGAGCAAATATTGAAGCTTTTATCTTACTGGCGTATTTTTTATACTAGGTATGCAAATATATTAGATATTCATGTTTAATTTACGATTATTTAAATTTTGTAAGAATATCTTCACACGTACAAATTATGAGCGATGATTGAGGCTTTAATCTTACAAAAGTATATTTTTATTAGAAGTGTAAAAATATGAGATACTGATATCTATCATACGATTATTTAAGTTTTGTAAGAATATATTCACACGTGCAAATTATGAGTAAGGTTGAAAGTTTGATCTTACTAGTGTAATTTTTATATTAGAAGTGCAAATATAGGAGATATAGATGTTTAATAGACAATTATTAAAGTTTTGTAAGAACCTCGTTCAAATTATAAGCAAATGTTGAAGCTTTGATCTTACTAGCGTATCTTTTATACTAGAATTGCAAAAATATGAGATATTCATGTTTAACAGACGATTATTTAAGTTTTGTAAGGATATCTTCACTCGTGCAAATTATGAGAAAAAACTGAAACTTTATTCGTACTAGCGTATTTTTTATACTAGAAGTGCAAAAATAGGGGATGTTGATGTGTAAAAGAAGATTACTGAAGGTTTATAAAAATATTTTCATGCGTGCAAATTATGATCAAGGTTTAAGGCTTCGATCTTACTAGCTTTTTTTTACTTGAAGTACAAAAATATGAGATATTGATGTTTAATAGATGATTTTTTAAGTTTTGTAAGAATATCTTTACGCGTGCAAATTATGAGTAAGGATTGAAACTTTGATCTTAATAGCGCATTTTTTATACATGAAGTGCAAAAATATTAGGTATTCATGTTTAATAGACGATTATTTAAATTTTGTAAGATTATCTTCACACGTGCAAATTATGAGCGGTTATTGAGGCTTTGATCTTACAAGCATATATTTTTACTAGAAGTGTAAAAATATGAGATATAGATGTTTAATAGATGATTATTTAAGTTTTGTAAGAATATCTCCACACGTGCAAAATATGAGTAATGATTGAAACTTTCATCTAACTAGTGTTATTTTTGTATTAGAAGGGCAAAATAATAGATATTGCTGTTTAATAGACAATTATTTAAGTTTTGTAAAATATCTTCACTCGTGCAATTATAAGCAAATATTGAAGCTTGATCTTACTAGTGTATATTTTATGCTAAGAGTGCAAAAATATGAGATATTCATGTTTAATAAACGATTATTTAAGTTTTGAAAGAATATATCTTCACTCGTGGAAATTATGAGCAAAAATTGAAGTTTTTATCATAATAGTGTATTTTTTATACTAGCTATGCAAAAATATTAGATATTCATGTTTAATAGACGATTATTTAAATTTTGTAAGAATATCTTCACACGTGCAAATTACGAGCGATGATTGAGGCTTTAATCTTACAAGCGTATATTTTTATTAGAAGTGTAAAAATATGAGATACTGATATCTATCAGATGATTATTTAAGTTTTGTAAAAATATATTCACACGTGCAAATTATGAGTAATGTTGAAACTTTGATCTTACTAGTGTACTTTTTATGTTAGAAGTGCAAAAATAGGAGATATAGATGTTTAATAGACAATTATTTAACTTTTATAAGAATATCTTCACTCGTGCAAATTATAAGCAAATGTTGAAGCTTTGATCTTGTTAGTGTACTTTTTATACTAAAAGTGCAAAAATATGAGATATTCATGTTTAATAGACGATTATATAAGTTTTGCAAGGATATCTTCACTCGTGCAAATTATGAGCAAAAATTCAAGCTTTGATCTTACTAGCGTATCTTTTTACGAGAAGTGCAAAAAATATTAGATATTCATGTTTAATATACAATTATTTAAGTTTGGTAAGAATATCTTTACTCGTGCAAATTATGAGCAAAAATTAAAACTTTGATCTTACTAGCGTATTTTTTATACTAGAAGTGCAAAAATATAGGATATTGATGTGTAATAGACGATTATTGAAGTTTTATAAAAATATCTTCACGCATGCAAATTATGAGCAAGGTTTAAGGCTTCGATCTTACTAGCATTTTTTTTATACTTGAAGTACAAAAATAGGAGATATTGATGTTTAATATAGACGATTATTTAAGTTTTGTAGGAATATCTTGACGCGTGAAAATTATGAGTAAGGATTAAAACTTTGATCTTACTAGTGTATTTTTTGTATTAGAAGTACAAAAATAGGAGATATTGATGTTTAATAGACAATTATTTAAGTTTTGTAAGAAAATCTTCACTCGTGCAAATTATAAGAAAATGTTGAAGCTTTGATCTTATTAGTGTATATTTTATACTAAAAGTGCAAAAATGTGAGATATTCATGTTTAATAGATGATTATTTAAGTTTTGTAAGAATATATTCACTCGTGCAAATTATGAGCAAAAATTGAGGCTTTGATCTTACTAGCGTATTTTTTATACAAGAAGTGCAAAAATATTAGAGATTCATGTTTAAAAGACTAATATTTAAGTTTTGTAAGAATATCTTCACACGTGTAAACATATGAGATATTGATATCTAATAGTCGATTATTTAACACTACAAGAAAACATGGCTTATAGGACGTCTGTTAGTGTCCTGTAAAATTAGTTTATAGGATTTTTAACCTAATAGGACCAAAATAAAAGTGTCCCATAGGTAGGGGTTGTAATAGATATTTAGAACACTTATCAGTGTCCTAATAAAATCTAACATTTTAAAACTAATCCTTTGGTCCCATAAACATGTTTATGCAACTAAAATGCCGTTCAAATAGACCACATTATAGGACGCTATCCGGTGTTCTAATATATGCTTACCCATCTCTTATGTTTTGGGACACTTTCACCGGTCCTAAAACACATTTTAATAAGATGAATATATAATGGATAAAATTTTGTTTTAGTACCAAAAAAGGGTCCTAATACACAGGTGCTTTGTTAGGGCCAAATTTTGTGTTATAAAAGACATTTTGTCACATGTTTAGTTAATAGCATTAGTGTAATAGTGTCTTAATAAGTGACATCATAAAACTCTTCGTATCTATGCAACATATTTAACACTGCTTAATTCAAAAACGAAAATACAAAACAATCAACTAAAGTAAATTTGAAGCAAGTAAACAAAAGGAACATAATTCAATAAGCAAGAAAATATTTCATTTCCATAATAGAAATTTTCAACCAAGTAATGACAACATCCAAGATAAAAGTCTTACAAAATTCAACATAAATACTAGGAAATGAAAGTAGCGCCTAGTTCATACATCTCTGTAACCACACCCAAAGATAAGAAGCGCGGACAGACACCTAGCCCATACATCTCCTTTGGTTCCATTCTTATCATTACCCATTACTTTAGAATATATATCTTGAGGTCCATGCTCATCCAATTCATGCTCTGAATATTTAGAAGTCAACTCTTCCATTTGTTCCTGATAAAAACTACTAAATATGTTAAATGTGATAGCTTAAAATTACTCAAGTTGCATGAAATGACAATAATTCAAGATAAACAAACATATAGATGTAGTGCATACAATGGCGTTAGCAGCTTCTTCATTTTTGTGTAATTCCGTCTTTAGAAAAGCAAGCGCAAAACAACTCCTTTCTAGTTGGTTCGCGTCCCCAAGATTACCCGTTTCAACAACAAAGCAAGAGTATATATGCAAAAAAGTGATAGTTCCCAATAGCCTAATGAATCATATATTGCACAAGTATAAAACACCAAAAATGTGTGACCACTTGAAGATAACTTGCACCAAACAGCCCTTTTGAAAACCATGTTTTTGCACGAACTTTCAGCAACCAAACACGCCTTAAAATAGTTTTTATGCACAAAAATTAGCAAACAAGCTACCAATTTTTTGCATAAAAATCAGCAACCAAAAGACGTTCTTTTCTGCATAAAAAATCAGCAACCAAAAAGCCGTTTTTCTGCACGAAATTTCAGCAACCTTACACGCCTTTAAAAACAGTTTTTTATGCACGAAAATCAGCAACCAAACTGCCAACTAATGGCATAAAAATTCAGTAACCAAAATGCTAGTTTTTAGCATACAATTTCAGCAACAAAAAGTGTTTTAAAAATCACTTTTTGGCATTGAAATTCAGGAACCAACCTACTATTTATAAAGACCATTTTACTACAAAAATATTTAGCAACCAAAACAGCCTTTTAAAGTCATTTTTTTAACTTTTTCTGCACAAAAGTTAAGCAAACAAACAGCCCTTTAAAGATCACTGCACTGCACCAAATTCAGCAGCCAAACAACATTTAAAATAACCTTTTCTGCACAAATTTTAAGCAACCGAACAGCCCTTTAAAGACCAGTTTACTGTGAAAAAGAAACAGTAGCCAAACAGCCCTGTAAGGATCACTTTACTGCATAAATTTCAGTAACCAAACAGCCCCTTAAAGATTACTTAAATGCATAAAACTTCCAACAAACAAACAACCCCTTAAAGTTACTTTTCAGCACAACAACTTCAGCAAACAAACACATTTTTAAGGTAAGTTTCTACACACAAAAATCAGCAAACAAACTGCTAGTTTTTCCTGCATAAAAATCAGCAACAAAACTGCCATTTTTTTGCATAAAAGTCTACAGCCAAAGGACTCTTTTACATCATATAAACTAGTGCCCACTAAAAAGGTTTTTTTCCTGCATAAACCTTAATGAACCAAACAACCCTTAACTATTTTCTACAAAAAAGTTTAGGAACCAAACAACCCTTTAAGACTTATATTCCACATGAATAATATAACCACCCAAACAAATCTAAAGTTCATCAAATGTACTTTGAGCACAGAATATCCAGCGAACAAACTGTTAGACGCGTCATTGACCACAAGCCCACAATCAATTGCAGCAAGGGCTGATAGAAAGATTGGTGATGTAAGGGCTGATAGAAAGACTCAAGGGAGGGAATCAATTGCAGCAAAACTTGTTACAAACGTTATAACTGTAGCTGGGGCAGACCGTGTTCTTGCTTGTGATCTTCATTCTCGGCAATCTCAAGGCTATTTTGACATTCCAGATAATCACATACATGGTCAGACGGTCATACTTGATTACCTTGCCAGCAAGACCATTTCTGTTGAGGATTTAGTAGTCATCTCCCCAGATGTTGGTAGGGTCGCTAGAGCCCGTGCTTTTACAAATAAATTATCTGATGCACCATTGGCCACTATTGATAAGCGACGTCATGCACACAATATTGCAGAGGTAATGAATTTGATTGGTGATGTAAAGGGTAAAGTAGCAGTGATGGTGGATGACATGATCGACACTGCTGGTCCCATCTCTAAAGTAGTAGCATTGTTACATCAAGAAGGTGCAAGGGAAGTTTATGCATGCTGCACACATGAAGTTTATACATGTACCAACAAAATGAATTTTTTTATCCATGTTTCAAGCAGCAGATGATAATTTTTAAAACTACCAAAACAATCAATTCCCAGTTGAAGACGAACAAGACCTATCATACCATTGCACTGATTCTTCCTTATATATATAAGCTACAGAAGTCGGGTCACACCCGTTCTCAGCACAGTGGGACTAGTAGCCCAACATTGCCTTCTTATACATATAAGAAAACATAGAACAAACAAAAAACACAAAACACAAGACAAAACCAAAAGCTCTCTCAGTTCGATATCATGACACTAAGTAATGCAATAAAGAATTCTGAAAAGACCAATTTTGGGATGATGACACTTAAACTCTGTGGGTACAATTAAAGATACTAAATTTGCTTACCAAAATAACACCATGCATTTTGGCATGACCTTTCCACACTATAACAAAGACAAAAATGAAAGTTATCTAAGGATTGATATCAATTATATATGGAGAGATATGTACCTGGAGTAACAGCAGCAGCAACAACCAACATTGCAGAAGCTGGAGGAGCCATGTCAAAACTCAAAACCACTAACTCCTTTGCTGCTATAAATACCAAAGGTAAGTATAAACTTCATCAACCTAAACGCATGCATACTACAAGTTTCACTATAAAGGATAATACATGCAAGATGAGAAGCCCAAATAGAAAGCAGATGAACATTAGCGAAATGCTTTACAAGGAACCCTTTAAAAAGTTACCGCTTGTCCATGTGACAAATAACCATTGGTTTTAATATAGTTTTGGAGGTTTACGAAGATAATACTCATGAACATATGGATTCAATTGCTTCTTTCTATTCTAAGAATCTTCTTTTTCGTTTCTTCTCATCCAGATTCTTTCTCTTTCTAAGTTCTCTTCTATTTCTAATTCTCCTTACTATCATATTTTACATCTTCTCCTTATGTTCTATTTTCTACAACTCTTCTATCTATTCATTTCAATTCTTTCTATCTTTCATCTTCTAATTGTTTCTTCTCTATTCTAGAAAGATTCTTCTTCTCTCTTCTACATCTCTTCATCTCTTCATTCTTTCTTCTACTTACTAAACTGATTCCTCTTCACTTTTATATTTTTTTTTAATTTCTTTTCTTTTCTTTATCCTTCTCATCTACTTATTTTCATCATTCTCTGTCTGGCGCGCTATCTAATAATAACTTTGCATCTTCTTCTTTCTCTTTCTATCTTTAAGATAAGTGGACCTGATTCTTCCTGTACATAATAAAGCTATATAAGTTCGGACTCAACACAACCAACCCATTCTCAAAAGCACAGTGGGACTAGTAGCCCAATATTCCATTCTATACCATATAACAAAACATAGAACAAAACAAAAAACGACAAAACACAATACAAAAAAACCAAAAGCTCTCTCAAGTTTCGATAATCATTAACACGTAAGTAATGCAACAAAGAATTCTGAAAAGACCCCAATTTTTGGGGTTTTGGGATGATGACTACTTAATAAACTCTGTGGGTACAAAATTAAAGCAACTAAATTTGCTTAACCCAAAATAACACAAGCACATTGGTATGCCCATTCCACACTAAAAACAAACAAGGAAAACAAAGAACAAAAATGAAAAGATATCAAAGGATTAAATCAATTAAATATATGGATAGGATATGTACCCCCCCTGGAGTAACAAACACAGCCGAAACACAGCACAAGCCGGCGGCAACAACAACCATAACACAACAATTTTTTTGCAATAGAGACATGGAAGGAGCCATGTCAAAACCACTAACATCCCAGCAACACAGCTAACAACTCCGATAAACCACCCCTTTGCTGCGTATAAATACTAAAGGAGAGTAAAAAAAACTAAACTAAAAAACTCTACATCCAACCTAACGTCACATAGCACCCTACCAAGTAACCCGTAACACAACCTGAGGTGGTGGGGGGGGGGGAGGGGGGGGGGGGGGGGGGGGGGGGGGGGGGGGGGGGGGGGGGGGGGGGGGGGGGGGGGGGGGGGGGGGGGGGGGGGGGGGGGGGGGGGGGGGGGGGGGGGGGGGGGGGGGGGGGGGGGGGGGGGGGGGGGGGGGGGGGGGGGGGGGGGGGGGGGGGGGGGGGGGGGGAGGGGGGGTGGGGGGGGGGGGGGGGGGGGACCGCAACCAAGCAAAATTAGAAATGGGGCCCGCAATAAAAGAGCAGTACAGAAGAGAGGGGATCATTGAACGGTCAGATGATGGCTTTAAAACAAAAACAAGGAAGGCGCGGTGGGGGGCGGGCTGGTGTAAAAAGGGGGGTTACCAACAAAACCTAAATACCCGACGAGGCGAAACACCCGGGGGCCGGCGCGGCCGGGGGCGACCCGCAAACCCCCTACCACCCCCCCCGACCCCCACCCCCACCCCCCCCCCCCCCCCAACCACACCCCACCAAACCACCCCCCCCCCCCACCAACACCAGCATAGACCAATGATTGGTTTGTGACAAAAAAAACCATATGGTTTTTAAAATATAGAGATTTTTTTTTTTTTGGAGGTTTTTACAACCACAAAACAAGACAAAAGATAATACTCCATACAGACCAAAAATTATTCGCGACGATGGACGTACGGTCCACCCATTACCAATACCCCCCAGCAAACATAACCCCACCGCCCCCCACAACAACGCCTCAATCCACCCACCCTTAAACACCATCGCCACCCCGAACTCCCAAGGCCAACACAACCCCCACCAACCCCAAAACCCACCCGCCCCCACGCACACACCCCCTCCCCCCCCCACGCCCCCCCCCCCCCACCCCCTCCCTCCCACCCCGTTAAACCCCCACACCCCCCCCCCACATAAACCACAAACCAACTAAAAAAACAAAAACAAACAAACAACACCCACAAACACCTATAAACAAAACCCACAAACAAAAAACAAACCCCCCCCCTCCCCCCGCACGCCACCATCCCCCAAGCCAATATCTCCATTGGGCCACCATCCTAACGCCCCACGCCGGCCCCCGATAAATACACACACCCAACTCACCTTCCTAATATAAGAGCCAACACCTAAAAACAGGTCTCCCACCACCCGGCTCACAAGAACGCTAATTGAGTGGTCAGCCTATCACGTTAAATATTCCGATATCAATTAAATATCGGATAAAAAATATAACGGTGTGGGGTTCAAAATCGTCGCGGTCCAACATCGGACAAAGAAAAAAACATCCCAAATCTGAAAATTCGGCGGGGGTAGGGTAGAGGTATCGGAAAAAAACGGATCGGTTCGGCACGAATCGGGCCTGATAAAATTTTTTTTTTTTATTTTTTTTTTTTTTTTTTTGGTAATTTTCCTACTCTGCTTTTCTCTTCCATTTTTCCTTGATGATCGAAGATTTAATAAAAGTAACCAAACCTGAATAAAAACCACAAAACATAATGGTATATTTTAACCAAACATATACATAAGAAATATAGTTAAAACAATAAAAAGAATATTAAAAAAAACTTTATTAAATATTAAATATATTTTGCAGGAGGCAGGAAATCCTTTTAAATAATATTAGGGTATCCCCTTCTCCTCTCGTTCCTTCGTCTCTCTCCGCCGAGGAAAAACCGATATATCAGCGCCAACCAAAGACCCAGATATAACGCATAAAAAAAAACAGGGGAGTCGACTCTTTGCCCGCGCGTTGCCGTAGGTTACCACCGAGCGATATTTATAACAACAACTACAAACTGTGCAACACTGCCATGACACGCCGCTTTTTAAGAGTTAACAACTGACCCAAAAGAAATTTTCAAAACAATTATAATACTAAAAGACCGTAAAAATTGGATGTGAGGCAAAAAAAGCAGGACAGTCCTATAACATACCCAATAATGTAGGATTCTACCAACAACAGAAGTGTTCTAAAGACGTGCACAATACATGCTGTCATTACCTCTTCCCACCTAGCTAAAGAACAACCAATTCCAAAGCTGAGATTAAAAAAAAAATAAGGTGTCAAGATACGAACTAATAACCAGCTACAAATGCAAATGCAGAAATCCACTATTTTTACAACACAACTCTGGGTAATAATGCTTTTATTTATTTGGTGAAGCCATGATATAATAGAAAAATCTTACATAATAGCAAAACAACTATACCATTGTGTGCCTAGCCACAATATAAAAAAATTTAGATGGACCACAGAACAAAATAAAAACTTAAATAGTGGCTACATTAACCGAGGGCCGTGAAAATGGACACCCCCCAGAGTCACAAACCACCAAAAATGAGTGAGCGCCCCCACCACCATCCACAACACCACCCCCGAACCGCCCGAGAATTACCGTTCCCTAAAAAACCTACAGAAGTGTCCAAAGTACAATTCTGATAATTTAAATCATTTTTGGCTCACACAATCATACGAACAAGACCAAACATTGAGCAAAAAGGTATACTAGAAAAACTAATAAGTTATTACCATACATCAATCTTGTCAAGTAACCAGGTAAGATTACCAAATAAATTTAATTAGTAGTAGGTGACCTTGAATCAATTCTTAAAGACCTCTACTCGATGTTTATTGTATAGGTATAAGCATAAAGCAGTTGTTTGTATAGCATAAAAAGTTGGTTACTAAAAAAGAAAGATTTGACCAAACTTGGTTGCTTTTATTGCTAGATATATCAGCAAATCGTGTCACAAGTTCTACATGTGCATGCAAGGTGTACTCATCAAGGGTTTCTCTATAATGTAACAGATTAAGTGACTACTAAGATCATATCAGAGGCTTCGCTTTCTTACTCATAATAAGCTAGTTTTTATTTTAACCACTAAAATCGACCATTTAAAAAATTCATGTAGGTATGATATTACCATGTAATGAAAAGGCATATTTAATAACAGTCTTGACCTGAACTGGAAGAGTAATCAAGCCACCACAACAAACACCAGCAAAGAAGCACTTGGGGGAGATACCCTGCAATAAATGAAAAGCAAGGTACTAAGACCTGTTGTCGTATTCCAAGAGAAAGAAGCTTGACAAACAAAATTTTACTTTAAATACTAAAAAAAACTACTCATGCCTATTTAACTATATCCTAAGAAGAATAGCTTATTGGCTACTGAGATAGATTCAAGTTATTTAAATGTAACTAGAAGAAAGATCCAAGGTATGGATAATTTATGTTCACTGGGTCACAAAATCACACTGGAATGATGATAATTGTGTCCTTATGCTTTTACAATGTTAAACAATAAACTGAAATTGTAAGAAATAGAGATTTACTAACCAATGCCCTAGCCAAGAAAGCTATCGGGTTTCTCACTCCAAGAAAAAATTGTTTAACTGCAAGTCATATTATGAAGAGAGTCACCAACCAGATATTATAAACCAGTACACCATTTCAAGGACGAATAATAGTTTGCTACGGAAAACAAAATCTAGCACTTTGAAGCCATATACAAGATCACAAAAATAAAATGTGTGATGTGAACTTACCAAAACCAATGAGATTCCCATATCTTTGAACAATGCTGGTATGGCCAAGTGCATTATCTTCGTTAATCCCTAACTAAAGTACATAATTTATCATTTTACTTCATGGTATAAAGAAAGAAGAATGTGAAGTATAAAAGATATCTAGGACGAAACAAACCTTTGAATAAACATCATCAGATGCACCAGATTTCTTAAAGATCCTTCCAAGGTAAAATGGTATCATATCACTAATACAGCCCTGGTGTTCATTTCAAGATTAACACCCAAGTGGAAAGGTTTGACTATGTTACTGCTATAAAAGATTGAGAACTCTACAAAGTTTGACTTAAAGATATATGCACTAACCGAAATCATCAAAATTAATTTGCACCATCTACACATCAAGTTAACGTTCAAAACTTAAAATGGTGCATCTAAATGAATAGAAATGCCTCTAATGCAAGTCGTTGCATCTCAAATATGTGATTTTAATCACTTCTCACCACTTCTTATTTTAATTTACTTCTCACTAGATCCTTACTCTATATACATATATATATATACATATATATATATATATATATATATATATATATATATATATATATATATA